>JACWBX010003723.1:25393-35801 GCA_014622435.1 Polypedilum pembai
GAAGAAAAAAAAATTGTTGTATAATTTATGTGTGATGTTAAAGGTTACTTTTTTGTTGATAGTTGCTAGATTAATAGAGATGCATAAAACTTAAAGATAGTTAATTTTTTGAATAAAATTTAAAAACTTCTAATTTTTCTTACGATTTATTTTAGTTTATAAGGTTGTTACTATTTTCACTGTAAAATATTCTTACGATTTTTCAGTTTCATTTGTTGGTACTATTTCTTCTTTCACATTATCTGATTTTTGATTTTCACGTACATGTGCGTCAAGAATATTTACCAAATTTGATTGATGACTCTCAAGATTTTGCACAATATTGCTGCCGGCTAGATTGAGTACATTTGCAAATTGTGAGCGAACGATTTGAATATCAGGCATATTAGCGTAATCAACAAATTCATTTTTGGACAATAATCGATCTTCAACAATACCACAGAGAAGTATCATTTGAGGAATTTTCTTTAAAATTTTCAGCATTTGATTGACTTTGTTGTGTTCAGTGCAAAAGATGAAACCAGTCGAAAAGAATTTGTTCTTGTTGAGTTCTGTCACAACATCGTATTTTGTGTCTGTTAAAGCAGTTTTCAAAATTGCACTGCCATACTTTTTTATTTGCATTCCGCTTTTATGAAAAGCTACTCGTGCTTTGAAATAATCTTCTGAACTCATTGAATTGATGTGAACAATTCCAACCATTTTTGAATGATCAAACCAATTTTTGACTTCTTTAGCAATAATCTTCACATATGGATGAATTTCCTCAGATTCACTTTTCTTCTTGAAAATTGATTCATTAACTGGACATGGCTTTAGTCGTTCCTTTTTTGGATATATTGGCTTTGTCAATTCAACTAATAATGCTCTTTCAAAATGATGCACTCTTGGTCGCTGAAACAAATTAAAATATAAATAAAAATTTCAATTCTGGATTTTGAATTTTCTGTACTTACCTGAATGTTGATTTTTCCTCGAAATCTTTTAAATGCTAAATTTGGTAGCTGTGGCGAAAGAAATGCTGTAATATAGAATGTTCAGGAAATTCATACACAGACTCATTATTCATAAAAACAATTGTCACTTACATTTTCTAATTAAATTTGCCATTATAAAATTTTAAATAATTTTTAAATATTTTCACGTTTTGTTTTGACCGAAAACGTTCTTCAGCACCACATCGCAAAAAATGTTTGAATTTTTAAAAACCGTTACAATCCAAAATTTATCAAAAGATGTCACATCTGATTTTTACATTTGATTCTCAAATATCTCTTTTTAGTCTTTATCTCTGAAAATTTTAAAAATGAAACAACGAAAATAAAATTTATGATTTATTATGCAGAATAAAACAATTATAACTATTATAAATTTTCATTTTGTAAGAAGAAAATGCAAAATAATAAATAAATTTCTAGATATTCATTCTATTTTCGTTTTCAGTCTTCATGGATATTGCTAAGAAAAAGAATCGACTTTTATTTTTAGTCAAAAAATTTTGATTTTTTGGTGTAAAGATCTTTTCGTCAACTCTACTTCACTTTGCACATTTCATTAATTCTATATTTTATACATAAATAAATAGCATCATTATCATCATCGTTATATTTTATTAAAAGAAAGAAAAAAAACAATACATCTCTTACATTTCTGAATGTGGTTATATCTGTATGTATATAAATGCAATAATTAAGATCTCTTAAAATTCTAAATGGCAAAGTAAATTGAAGTATAAAAAGTTTTTCCGAGAGCTTTAACAAAATCATTTAATGTATTCACATATATATTGGCAAATTGCATTAGAAAGCAACTTGAACTTAAAAAAAATGAAATGAGACATTTCTCTTTAAAAATTTTAAAAATATCAAAAATCTGTTTGAATTTTGGACTTTTTTTTATACAGATTCAACATCTAGTATTTAATACCAGTTAAAAACTAGAAGCATTTGACAAAAAAGAGAGGTATACAGAATAATTGGACCTGCCATAAATTCAACCACATTTCACCTCATTCTCACTTTATCAAAATTATTTCATCAACAAAGGTTCTGTACATTTCGTCATATCTTTTCTACTATAATACACTTGTTGCACATTCATCAGGTGATGATCGATTTTTATTTTTATTAAAACCACACATGGGCACGTATTTATTCAGTAAGCTCAATGTGCTCTTTGAAATTTCTGTAGAACGAGAGCTAGTAAGAAGTGGTTCGACAGGGTTGTAAATGCCGCCACCATTCGGTAATGTAGCAGTTAAATCTGGTGAAAAATTATAAATGCCACCATTCATTCGTTTTGGGGGTTTCATATCGGTATATTCGAATTCATGATTTCTTGCGTTATTTTGCAGAGCAGATGAAGATGCAGATGGTCGTAAGAAATCAATTGTAATAGCAGGTGTGTGTGATCGTTCACGATTTTCTATCAACTGTTCGAATTCAAAATCTTCATTAATATCAGCATCAATGAGATTTAATTGTTCATTCAAATTTGGTTTTGGTATATCGTTCATGCAAGGTGAAAGCATTCGAGGATAATTGGAAATAAATTCAACTATAGTGCTTGCACCAGGACGTTTTTTAGGATCTAAGTTAAAACATGATGACATTAGAGCCTTACAAGGTGGTTTACTTTCTTGAGGAATTTTGACACATTCGCCGGCTTTGACTAATTCCTGTTTATACAAAGATATTTAGAATTAAGTAATGAGACAAATAAAAGATATTTTACTTACAAAAACTTGATTATTAGATAATCCCTGGAAAGGAAAACCTCCTAAAGTTATAACTTCATATAAAAACACACCGAACGACCAAACATCAGTGGCATGAGAAAAAATACCTCCCTATACGAAATAAATTGAAAATTTCATTTTATATAATTAAAAGAAATTACAATTCTTACATTGACAGATTCAGGAGCCATCCATCTGAAATATAATGTCAAGTGATTACAAATGGATAAAAAAGTAAAGTTTATGAATAAAACGAACCTGATTGGAAGCATTCCTTTCCTTGTAAAACGATAGTAATCTTTTTCGCACGTTGTTCGACACATCCCGAAGTCTCTGTAAAACAATTAAATTGTCATTAATAATGACTACTATTAATATGGATTTTTATTGAACTCACCCAATCTTTACTATACGTTGTGCATTAATTAAGCAGTTTCTTAACGCGATGTCACGATGAACAAACGACAAACTTGCAAGATAGGAGAGGCCTCTTGCTACATCCAATGCCATCAATGTTAGGCGCTTGGGACTAATATCATTTGATTCTTCGTTCACTTTATCATTGACTAAATGTCGACGTGATAATAAATAAGTTTTGAGATCACCATATAACATAAATTCCATGCATGCAAATAAAGGACCATTTTCATTTAAGCATACGGCTAAGAGTTTAACAATGTTTTTATGATCAAAACGCTTCATTATTTCACTTTCTGCTAAGAAATCAAGCCTTTGTTCAGGAGTGTTGCCCGCCTTTAATGTTTTAATTGCGACAGGCGTCCAGTTACTTTCATTTTTAATACGAGCTTCTCCTCTATATCAATTTTTTTTATTATGAGAATAGAGATAAAATTAAACAGTTGTAGAACTAAATTTTATTTAATTTATCTTACCCATAGACAGTTCCAAATTGCCCCTCACCGATGACACGATTTAGGAGTATATTTTCACGAGGAATTTCCCATTTGCTTAATTCAATACCATTCACTACTCGACCGTAGTCTTTGAAAATTTGAGCCGATTCTTCTAGTTTTTTTGCATACTTGTTTTTCCAAAATACAAACGAGAGACCTGAGCAAGCAAGAATAATGATCACGCAACATATCACAATTAAAACTGAATTTATCGTATGACAATCCGTATTTAAAACATCAGCCAAAAATTCTAACGTGCAAGTTTCACTTCCATCATCGATTTCAGTTTCAAAAATTACACCTTCCAATTTCAAATTTGCATTTATAATTGTCTTGTTAGAAATTTCAGGTGTATATGTGCCAACGAACTTAAAATCATTATTTTGCCACTGAAGAATATAAACATTTGTATATCGTGAGCCGACATTATTAAATTGAATTCGACCTGACACACCATGAAAGTCTATCGTCTCAAAAATTTGAACCATTCTCTTAAGTGTGTCATCACTTTCCAAATTATTTATGTACCAGTATTTTGCTTTTGATCTCGATGCAGTTGTATCAGATGAATCTATATTAAGATGAAAGTGAAGAGAGTAAATTTTCAGTTATCTTTGAAAACATTTTGCATTACCTTCTTTAATTAACTGCATAAGAGTTTTGGCATAAACCCAAACTGCATCGTAGATAAATGGTGCATAATCAGCAGGTGAGATGGTAGTAATGTTTCGTTCTCTCATATATTCTTTTTTCCAATCACTAATGTTTTTATTTGAGGGCAATATAGTATCATCGCTTCCAAAATTAGCATATGAGAGAGCAAAATGATTTTTAAGAACCTCTCTTAACTCGTTAGCGGTACATGATTTATTATTATCCATAACAACTGTTTCATTCATTCTGATAGACATGAAAACTGGTAAAAACCAAACATACCCATTTTGTGCAGTCATCTACATAAATTAATAAAGAATTTTACAAAATAGAGTATATAGTAAAGAAATATTTGTCGAGTTAAGGCTTTAGTAGTGAATAAACAAAAACAAAAGTGTCATGTTAATTGCAATTGCTTAAAATATGACGTATGAAATTTGAACTTACGTCAAGTGTTGGCACATTTTAAATTTGTAGAGTTATCAAATTATTAAAACTTACTTTCAATTTGCTTGCAGTACACATGAGAAGTTTCATTAATTCATCATCTTGAAAATCAGCGATAATAATGTGATGATTTGAGCTTTTTAATTCTTTGAGAAGCTATATCAATAGGAAATTGAAATAAAGCGTAATAATTTTTCATTTCAAATATTGTGCTCTTTCACAAACCTTCATAAAAAAGTCGGGCTGTAGTTGTAACTCATCAGTCTTTTTATGTGTAAATTTTCTATTCGTTAACTTGAAACTGTTGTTATTTGAGTCCATGCGAGAAATATATTCAGTATATTTTTGACCATCCTCAGTAATTGCTGCGATTCTTTTCCACTTATAATGCGCAAACAACTTAGCAAAAACATCTTCATATCTATGATTTTTAACAAGAAAAACAAGCGATTAGCCATTTTTAATCTATTTTTCCATGTAAATTAAAGTAGACATTGTCACAGTTCGACAAGTCACGAAGTGTTGAAATAAACAATTTTATTTTATTGACGTATATGCCATGAACTTACTGCTGATTTGAGCCTAATTAATAAAATAAAATAAAGATTAGTGTTCATAAACAAATGAATTCTTCTTAATTATAATAGCATCATCATTATCTTATTTACTCACCAATAGTTCTATAAAAATAAGGAAAGTTCTCCCTATCAAATACGATGCCTTCAGCGCTATAAGTGATCACACTCAATCCATAATGCTTTGATATGGCTGCGATAGGTTCAATCGCTGAAGTACATGATGGTCCAAGCACTCCAATTAGGCTTTTTCTTTTAGCAAAATAATGAATGAATTTGTTTAAAACTTTGTCTGACCTACATTCCGTTTTGTACTGTGTTATTTCGAATTTGTAATTTGGAAAAAAATCTCCTAGTTGGAACTCTTTTGATGCAATTTTTAAAGCTGTTGCAATACCATTGTATTCTTCACTTGTGTTTTCTGGTGGGATTCTATATGAAACGATTTGATCAATATATGAATATGTCTTATGTGATCAGTATTACTTACATTGCACCCAATTCTATATGTATTCCATCAATTAGATTAAACCACTTATGTTCCGCATGAGGATTGTAAATATATTTATTATCTTTTAGCCAATTACATGCTATTTTATTGTACTCTGCTTCTATTTCCCTGTCATGCTCAGCTAGTTTGAAAAACTCATTATTGACCGTATCCATTGCTTTAAGTCGATAAAGTATCTTCAATTTTTGGTCGAAACTTGGTTCATAATAATTTTTAATCAGTGGTTTAAGAGTCTTAAATTTAACATTTTGCACAACTTCAATAAGATTACTATCTGCGAGTACTTTGTTAAAAAATATGGCCACCGAGTTTGCTTCAAACTTGCAGCTTGTGCTTTCATTCTTATAAGTTTCGCACTTTGGCATTATTACTTCATCAAATTCAGTTTTTCCATCTATTATTTCTGAAGGAGTCCAATGCAACACAAGAAATTTTTTCTTCGGTATTGTTTTTGATAAGTTTTGAATCGCCTCTTTAAGAAGATCTCCAAGAAAGTACACAGTCATTTTGAGTTTAAATTCTTCAATATGACGAAGAAAAAAATTCGTGTCAGTATAATAAGAGGTAAGGACTAGTGCACATTTTTCTGACTGTGAATAACAATGCTTAGGTTTGTAAACTCCTTTAACGACATTATATTTTCTACTGTTGATGTCATCTTTAGCCATGTCTTCTAAAAGATTAATCATTTGTTCTTCTGGTACAAATTGTTTTACAATATTAATGTCATAACTTGGGCTCTTTGAATTAAACATATCAAAATGAAATTTTACATTTGCTTGTCGATCTACAAGTTTCGATGGTATGTATAAACCATATCGCGCAATATCATCTTCACTTAATGAATTTCCTTCTATAATAGATTCGGGAAACATTATTTGATGATCTGCTGTGCGCCATACTTCGAGATTTAGTGCAATATTAATTGATTGTTCGTCAATGTGCAGTACGTTAATATTGCTATATTCAGAGACTTTCTCAGTCCACTCTTCCATATTTTCCCAGTCAGATGGCAAATTATATTGCTGAATATAAAGTTCATTTTCATATTTCATGACATTTCTTAGGAAAATCGCAAATACTCGAGTAATTAATTGATGTGTTACATGATGTGTCACTTTGAGGTTTATTGTCTTGATACTTGACATTGAGGGGAAAGAAGCATCTGTAAAAGATTGAGAGGATTTTAATTGCTCGTAGAAAAAAGTGATTTTAATTGCTACAATAACAAATTGATTTTATTTAGACACATACATGCAATCAATTTAAACTTCATAAAAATGTTCTATAGTCAATTTCATCACATGCATTGCACATTTAAAAATGTTATCAATCATTCACGATGTGATTATTCGATGAAACAAATTAGATAATAGATACGGATAGTTTAAAATCAAAATAAATTGGCATATATAAATGGGATTTAATAGATTTTACAAACATTATGAAGGTAAACTTTTCACACTTGTAAATCTTAAATTTTAATGTAAAAGAAAATTCCCAAAGACTAAACCTTCGCGTTAAACTATTTTATTGAGAAAAAGTCAATGGTAAATATATATTAAAAAGTGGAAAAAAATACAAAAAATTTCTTAATTGATTATTAATCGCTATTTTATAAAAATGAC
Organism: Polypedilum pembai; assembly: GCA_014622435.1. Classification (NCBI taxonomy): domain Eukaryota; kingdom Metazoa; phylum Arthropoda; class Insecta; order Diptera; family Chironomidae; genus Polypedilum; species Polypedilum pembai. Next base: position 32,860 of record JACWBX010003723.1, read on the forward strand.
CTACATTTGATTAATTTCTAATTAAATTATCTAACACGTATAAAATTGCGTTTTAGAAAAAAAAATTTAATGAAGAATTTCTTCACATTTAAGTGATATTGTCAACAACATTGTATGATAATGATTTCCTGTTACTCCACTGTGAAACGTAGGGCGTTGTATATGACTGTTTTAATTTGAAGCGTATTCCGTCATATAACATTTCAGTAGATACGATTATTGAAAACAGGAGATAAGCCTAAAGTTCTCATAATATTCATCAGTGGACCTTATCTTTTATACAGCGATCCGATAGCAGTAAGTTCTAAGCGTGAAAAATATCTGAATATTCAGATTCATCAAGGCTTCCACCTGTGGATTCGAATTTAGGACCATCAGTTTGCTAGGCCAGCATTTTAGCACTGACTTATCAAGGCAGCTCAGAATTCGATAACATTGTATACTTTGATTAAATTATTGTTATTACAATTTGATGTGCATCAAACACTTGAGTCCAAAGCTCGTTACCTTGAACGATACAGTCTTATTTTGCATGAAAGAAAGAATGTCTTTAGTTCATGAGTGTATAGTATCTATTATCTATTATTAAGTAATCACGAATTACGACCACAATAAAAATTTAATTTTATAAACAACTCAATGAGCTTTCTTCAAGTCACAATCGACTGTCAGCAAACAACAATTTGCAAATTGAGCGGAAATTTTCAAAAAAAGCAAAGAAATCCTTGAGAAATACAATCAGAATATTGACGTTAGTTAGTATGCAGTGAGTAAAATTCTTTTAACGTGTACAAAATTTAGAACAGCAATAAAATTATGCTGATAACAAAAATCTTTTTACACTTGCAATTAAATAATGAATGAAGTGAAACTTACCGCGTTCTAGATTATTTTGTAAGTTACATGAGAAATTAAAATCATCATTTTCTGCAGCTGCATAGCTCATTATCATGAAAATTAGAAATATAGCAGACACACGAGCCATTATCAACTGAAAATGAGAAGAGAAAATTATTAATAGTTCTGTTTAGAAAGAAGAATTGTGTGAATCGAATCATGACCTTCCTAAATACAAATTTCAATAGCTTCAAGCCCACTTAAGTGTTAGAAATATCTTGCCTAAAAACTTATTGCTCATTTCATTAAAAAACGAGATAAAAATGTGTCAAACATTTTCAAATACGAAGATGTTTTAAAAAAACTTTTTTCTCTTAGTCAAGTTGTTTACGTTTTTATCATGCTTCTATTTTGAAATGTGTGAGTATTTTTATAAACGCACGTTTCCAATTAATTTGACAAATAAAATAAATCTTATCAAAACGCAATCGAATGTGCGATCGAATTCAATTTGAAGTATGTGTGTGTATTATATTTTGTCATTTTTAAAGTAATTTATAGCTATTCCACACCTTTATAGATTTTATTTTGTTTATAATCCTTACTATTATAATAAGATTGCAAAAACTTATAATCATTTAAACTGTCAAAAGATGTTCACAAATTTATTTTTATAAAAATAAAACTGAAAAATAATTTTAAAGTGTTTGATAAAGATAAAATGAGACAGTTTTATTGCAACACACATAAGATAGTATTCATTATGTAACTATCTATTTATTGAAAATTATGCAAGTCGATTTAATAAAGTGTCACACTTGTTCACTCTCTCAATGATAATAGAGCGCAATGAACTTTAAAAAATGGCGCCATCACGATTAAACAGCTGTTATCAATCGCTTCTAGTTTGTGATATATGTATTGGTACACTTAGACACTTTGAATGCTGAAGATGACAATATGCGTTCAAAATGATATTCACATATGTAAGAAAGAGAAAGAAAAACCTTGAGAGCACGAAAAGAGAACCACAGTAAAAAAATAAATACTTTTTTATCGCTCAAAAAAATTTGTGAGACACAGAATCAAATTAATTTCACACAAACCCCGGGAAGACGATGAAACAACGATAACGAATGATGATGATGAGAGTATTCAAGCATTCTAAGCATTGTGATAGAGAAAATATTTTAATAGTGAATGAAAAGAGAGAAGATTTTTTGATATACTGATATCATAACAGTGGCTATTCAGTGAAATTTTGTCTTTGCAAAAAATTCAACAAGTCACAAAAATGTCTTTGCGGAAAAAATACTAATTAATTAACATTAAATTTTGGCATTTTCTTCTGAATTTATTTTATAGGCTTTCTTGTTCATGTATGAGTGCGTACCTGTGTGTTTGCCTCTCGATCTTTTGTTTAATACAAACGTCAAACTACGTTAAATCATTTTAAACAGGATTACTAAATGTCTTAAATGCTGCTGCGACGTAGATAATTTCTATGTGGCTCTTTTTTTACTTCTTTTATTCATGACTTTGCAACCACGAGCTTGTAAAAATAAAGAAAAAAAACTAATTAGTATGAAAACACGGAACTCTGTGCGACAGGTTCAAATTTGTTAAAATAGTTCTCCCTAGTTTAATTTTTTTTATGACATTCCGTTAACGAAAATATTTCTTTGACAAAATGTGAAAAGGAACTGTATTTTTATCTGGTTGATAATTAAAAAGTTGCATTATCATCAACATTTTGACACATGCACACATTTTTAAAATAACTAGACAAACATCAATAAAAACCGGTAAAATACTTATTAATACGTAAGGCGAGGGGGTGGCAGCTTCGAAGAAAGATTTAATTTATTCTGCCTTTTTCTCTGTTTTACACTTTCTATTCTTGTTATCAAAACTCTGTTTTATTTTGATTTTTCTACACTTATTTTTAGCGCATTTTTGATGAAAATGCAGCTTATAAGTTCACTTGTAACAATGCAGCAGGCTGGCTGGCTGGCTGCTTCGAGATCTCGAAAACTACAATAGCTAGAGACTTCCGGTTTTTTGTGTTCGATCTGTGCTATCGAGTTATTGGCGGCAAATATAGT
>JACWBX010003723.1:35821-57912 GCA_014622435.1 Polypedilum pembai
ACTAAAAACGTTCTTGCAGCAATTAATGAGATGGCAGAAGAAAATTTATCAGTTGAAGATGTAAGTTTTTATATGATTCATTTTATACAATCACATTTCTATTTCATTTTAATTTTTAGCGCATTTTTGTATAGAAAATGCAGCTTATAAGTTCACTTTGGCTGGCTGGCTGGCTGGCTGCTTCGAGATTTTGAAAACTACAATAGCTAGAGACTTCCGGTTTTTTGTGTTCGATCTGTGCTATCGAGTTATTGGCGGCAAATATAGTTTGAAAGCTGTCACTTATTGGATTATTCGAGATATTACAATTTAAAATTTCCATATTGAAAATTGTAAACAAAAATTTTTTCTTCGGTTACTAAGATTTTTCGTCTTCGCTTTTTTCACATCTTTTTTGAATTTGAATTGACCGTTATTTCCGTTATTGATTAGAGGTTTTAATACATTAATTCATTTGACTCATTTTCTAAATAGACTTCCAATATTGATAAGAAAAACAAAACAACGATGTTTTAAAGTTGGAAAATTTGCGATTTGTAAATTTAGTTTCATTTTAATCTTAGTATTTTATATTTAAAAACCCAGAAAGACTTCCTTTATATGAATTTGAAAATCTGAATTGCTTCAAAGACACCAACAGTTCTTAATTTCAGTTTAATTGAATTTATTTTGAATGAGGCTTCTGAATAAAAACGAATCAGTTAATGCTGTAATATGTTAATCAACACTGATCTGTACTTTCTATATCTTTTCCTTTTCTTCGAAGCTGTCACCCCTTCGAATAAAATACACATTGGATTTATTTTTCATCATTGTTTATCATTATTATTGCCACCGACAGAAACACGTGTAAACTGCTTTAATACTACCACGCAATTTATTAGCTACTAAGTACACTTCACACATAAATACAAGCAAGATCTTTCTTTTGTTCAGAGATGAAAAACACACAAAGACAAACATGTAAATAAGTAAAAGCTTTTACTCCTTTGTTTTTAACGAAATGATATACGAATTTAATGCAAATAAAAAATAAAAAGTGTTCTAGCTAGAGAGAGCTAGGTAGATAAATGTTTTTTTCTGTCCTACAAGGTTTATTGCATTATTATTTATGCATGTGTTTCTTATTTTCAATTCACTAAATCGTTCTTTCATACTTAAAATTCATTCATAAAAAGTTTAAGAAGAAAACAAGAAAGAGATGAAAAGAAAGAAAAAAATTCTTTCAAAAATTTTGTTTCTCACATTTATGTATTTACTCACGCTGTTTGGAATGTAATAAAGTCAATTAGAACATAAGCGAGCGTTGATGTCCATATCAAAACAAATCTATTATTGATTGTAATTGAGTCTTTGTGATGTGTCATTTACTGTTTCTATTGTGATTTTTTCTCGCATTGTTGCGCTTGTCATTTGGGTATTTTAAAAAATGGCGTGAGGAAGTGCAAAAATTGTCAAAAAATATTTATCAGTGTGTATATAAACGTTATAGAATGTTTGTTATCATTCAAGTGCCGCTTGTTATTATTTATGAATAATCTACATATTTTCACGGTTTTATAAAGAAGATGAGAGCGTGCAAACATCAACTTCTGACGACCTTCTCGTAAAAAACTAACACAAACAAGGAGGAAGAAGAAAAAAATTGGAACTTTGAACGTGTATCACAATGTTGCAGATACGGTGTAATTTACAATTTTATTTTTATCATTGCTGCGAAACAAATTTAAAGAAAGATATGCTAACATTTGATATTTGTTAACGGAACTTTTTTTTGTGCATAATATCTAAAACTCTTTAATGAACCGTTATAATTTTTTCAGATTAATAAAAATGATTGAGAAATAAAACTCGGGCAGCGGGTGCTTTTGGTTTATATTGGAAAACAATAAGCAATGTCACATTCATGTCGCATGATAAAAAATATTTTTTGATAGGTTTTGACATTTTGACTTAATTGAAATTTGTTTTTTCTTCAATTTTATAAACAGTTTGATAAGTAATCAAATAACAAAAAAATTGATAGATATCATCTAATTTAGATAAAGTATAAAATTAAAAATTTGATTTTTTTATTAAAATTTGTGATTCTTTGTGTTAATACTTAACCAACTTTCTTTTGTAACCAAAGTAAAATACTTTTTTATAATAATTCAATAAAATCATTTGCTTTATATTCAATCATGTCGTATTTTCATTACTTTTCAAAATGAAGTTTGAAACCGAAAACAACTTTTTAACAATGTCATCATAAAATAAAAGGCAGAATTGCCTTTTGCATAAATTTTTTCTCCTGAAAAAAATTCACTAAATATCGATACTCGTAAAAGAAAAAATCAAAATTCACTTCACAAATATCAACATTTCTTTCATACGAATAATTTTTTGATAAACGGAAAAATCGTTGTTCATTAATAATAAACCACATACAACGGCGCAAAAAAATACTTTTTTTTTTAATAATAAGGTATATGAATGATCTACCAGACAGCCAAACGAAGAGGTCTTTTGAGTAGAAAGGAAACAACAAAAAGAATTTGTGAAGAAATGTGAATCAACCATGAGAATACACTTTGAGAATAAAGAATCAAAATCATTTGATTTTTACTCAAAATCTTCTTCTCTTGCACGCTCACGCTTAGTTTTACTTATTTTATTCGGCACTTTGTTGCGATTCTATTTTTATATGTAGAAAAAAATAATTCGTAAAAAACAGAGTTATAAAAGTGACACATTACTTTTCATCGGGAGAGTGATAGCATTGAACTTTTTTTTTTACTTATCAGTTCGTATAAATTAGGAGCAGTTATATGACTTACAACGTAAATCTTCTTCTTACCTCTTTAAACTGGATGCTTTATCTAGATGAATTTCCGAATAAAATTATTTTTCAAATCTGAATAAAATTTTTGTTTCATAGACTATGACGAAAAACATAGAGTATTATAGGTAAAAATTATACAGAGACACTTTTTGGTAAAATTTACAGCTCCGACTTTTGAAGCTTTTATTTTTTTTATTTTTCAACGAATGTCTGTCACTTTCGTTGTCGATCGAGGCAAACAAAAAAATAGTAACGTTATCAATAAACAACACTACTGCCTGGGCTCATTTTCTTTTTTGTTTTTTTGATATAAAAATTCATTTTGTTTATTTTATTACTAAATAGATATTTTATTTTGATAAAATGCACAACTGTATTATCAAATATTTCACATGAATAATAATAAAATTATATCTATGTTACACACTTTAATTATTTTTATTTTCCTACTCTCTACTAGTATCTACATATCTCACACAAAAATGTTATAGATATATTTTTTATTTTGCTATTTTTTCTTATTTTCTTCTTTTTACATACAAAAAATAATAATATTTTATTTTCTTCTCTACCGCCTTTGACAGCGAATAAAATTGAAACCGTCGCGATCGCTTAACAGAACTCGAATGAGTGAATAAAAACAGAGAATTTTTGCGAAAAGTATTCAAGAGTCAAAATTATTTTACTCTCTCATTCTCTTTTAAAACATTTTTTTGCTCTCTTAAAAACAAAAGAAAATATGGAATTTTAAAAATAATTATTTTTGTAATTAAATACTTGAGAACTAATTTTTTCTGACTTGAAAAGTTTAAAAATTTCGAAATATAATTTTCCAGCTAAAAAAGTTAAAATATTGATATTTTTATGTTTTAAATTAAATAATTTAACTATTATTTTTCAGCTGGTCAAAAAATTTGAAAAATAATTTTTTTTTAATTTCAAAACTTTTATTAGCTCAAAAAATTTAAATCAATAAAGTGTAGTATATGAGCAGACATGAAAAAAATATTTAATTAATCATTATATTTTTTTTTTACAAATTTGATGTCAAGTTTAAGTAAACTACAAATTTTGTAGTACAAATAATTTTATTCAATTCATCAAGTGACAATTAACAGCATTTTTATATAAAAGAAATAATAAGTTTCATTTAGCATGGATATTTTACATTTTCTTCACTGTATTTTCATTGTAAAGTGATCGATATTAATATGAAGAGTTTTTAACATTATTTAAATTTTTCATGATTTATTTTTTTTTATTATTCAATATGATCTACAATGTTAGTGTTTAATTCATGTTGTATTTTCAAATAATTTAAAAATAAATCAACATGTTTATATTCTTAATATATGAACTTATAACTAAACTGCTATCCTTCGCTATATAATTGCAACATACTCATGTCAGTTTCTGAATAAAATCCAATTGTTTTCACATATCTTTATTTTTAAACAAAAAAAGAATATGCAATAAAATAATTTAGAATGGTCTTATGTATAAAATCACAAGTTTTGTTTAAATTAATTAACGAAGGAAACTATAGAAATATGTATATGAAATATTTATGTCTCTCTTTATGTGTTATTTATTTTGATTTTTCTGCAAATGTGATGTGATTAACGTTCATGAATGTAAGGACATCCCGAGTTACGATTTCGACAGAAACCAGTCCTTTGATATTGATGACACATTCCACGACGCAGTTGTTGATTTGAATTTCCACGCACCCAATTTGATCCACTTCCACTTCGATTTCTATTATTGTTATTATTATTATTACTATTGCCTGTGCTGTAGTTATTGAGAGGACGATTGTTAAAATTATTTCCTGTGCTATTGTTACTTTGATAATTATTCTGTATCATTGGAGGTGGTTGCATAAATGGTGCAATGCCCGCGACACTTGTTGCTTGTTGAATAATTCCCATGAAATTGAGTGCAGGATTTTCATGAGGTTGAAGAGTACCTAAATTAAGACCTGCCAAAGGATTGATAGTGATGGCAGGTGCTGGCGGTATTGTAATATTTGGTGTTATATTATTGAAGATATTTCCAAAGCCACCATGTGAAACAAATTGTGGTTGATCACCTTTAGGCGCGGGCCATGCAATATCTCTAAAACTAGTAACTGAATCAGTGTTGCCGGTTACATCTTCAAGTGGAATAGTTGCCGGTTCATTTAAATCAACAACTTCGAAATCAGGCTCTTGTGGTGAATCAGACATTGATCGTCCATCGAAAAAGACTTCTTGCAGTGTGTTTTTCTCTCTTTCAGCTTGGATTTTTGCTTCAAGGCTCTTTGAGCCATATTGAATTTCAGGCACATTGTCAATTAAAATTAAGGTTCGCCAACTAGTTTGCTCGTCCTGTCGTCGTCCCAACAAAGCATTTCTTTCGTGAATGTGTTCCATATGTTTTTGTTCCATAAAAGTTTTCGTCACATTCACTCGTTCATTTTCTTCGAGTGGGAAATAGTGGATATCTACAAGTTCTTCATCAGATCGCCATTTAATTGATCGCTTTGCACGCTTACGAGGATTATTAGGATTTTTTATGATACCGGGAGGACCATCTTCACCTGTACCAATACCTGGCGGTCGTTTTTCATCAATCTCTTCTTCTACAGCAGCTGCCGTATTAGATGAGTCATCAGTGGATTTTTTAACTGTAATGGAATCATCAGCTTTTGATTCTTCATCATTATCACCTTTATTTTCATTTTTAATATCAATTGAAATATCTAATTCTTTTGTAGGCGATTCAATATCTGCCGTTCTTTCTTCGCTTAACGTTGATATTTTCTCCTTTTCCTTATCTTCATCTGCATTTTCTTCAAGTGTATCTTTGTAAAATTTAAGTGGCTTCGCTTCAATCTTTGGTGACTCGGGTTCGTCTTTTTTAACGTTTGAAGTGTTTCCCGATGGCAATCTTTTTCTCTTCTTAGTATCTTTTTTGTTCATAAATGCTGACGCATCGAGAGCATCCAAAAATCCAGTCGATTCAACTAACATTGCTAAAAGAATGGAAATGAAGAATAAGAAATAAAATTTATGAATAAGATATATTTTTAAAATTATTATTGCAGCCATCGTTTTCAATCAAATCAGAATGTTTCACTATTAGGAAAAATGAAATAATGTGTATGAAAGTGGGTAAAAATGTGAAATGTGTAATACATCTTTAAAATGTTATTTTTATGATTTTAATGCCACATGAGGATTATATTTAAAAATTCATTAAATATGTGCATATCAATTTACTATTTCGATCAATCGTATTTTCATATCGGCATGCACGATAATCAAATGAATTTCTCGATTCATAAAAGCTTCTTTCTCTTTCTCTTATTTGAGTATGTGAAAATAAAACCACAATGCCATTATCATAAAGTCAAAAGCATCAATTAGCAGCGTAAATTGCTTTTTTTAAAAACAGCTTTTGCATCTTTTTTATTTTTCACATAAATCACCTCTTTTGCGAATCAAATACAGAACAATGTCTATTTTTGTTTGCTACAGGTTTAAGAAGAATTTCTGATCAAAGAAAACTAATAATGGTTCACTATCGTATTCATAAAACTTGAAAAATTATGCAAAATAGGCATTAATAATCAAATTACTTTTTTCCTCTTCTTTCTATTCATTTGCTCATTTATAAATCGCAAGAAAACATAAAGAGATACAAAATTTGCAAAAAGTATCAATGACCGCGTGATGAGTGAAAGAAGAGCAAAATATAAATAACATTTATTTATATTTGAATTTACACAAATGGAAAGTTACAAAAAAACAGATTTTGAGAGATATAGAAAGAGAATAAAAGAAATATGTGCTCGTATAACATCAAAAAAATTTCACTCTATATGGCACATATGATGATGTAAATAATGATGCATTTGACTTTATTTCAAACGGCGAACAAATTTTTTCTGCAAATCGAAAACGCTACTTTAATTGTGCGCTTCCAACAAGCAAATAAAAAACTTTATTTGTCATCACTTCATAATACTATTTTTTCGAAAAAAAAATAATTATTTCTTGTAACACACTTTTTTTTCTTGCTAAAGAAAAATATATTACAAGTGAAGATCATAAGAAAACCTGTAAGAAGAATATGAGAGAATAGCACAACACAAAATACTTAAAAAACATTAATTGTCACTTTTATGATGAAACATTCTGATTTCATTTGACATTGAGCTGCTCCTGCAAAGTAAATAGAAAAGAGTAATTGAATATGATTTTTATACTCACGTTTTGGCTTAATGAGCTTAACACCTCCTGCTCTTTCAGGGACGTCTGGTTCGAGAGCTTTTTCAAGATGAATTTTCTTGCTTGGCGGAGGTGATAATGGCTTTGAAGATGTTGATAGAGATGTCAATGCTGTAGTTGGTGACGGTAAAATCACAGTGTTATTTGCGGGTTTTTTAAGTGTTTTCCTCGATGGCGGTGGTGGGGGGCTCTCAGCAAGTCCATGATCTCTAAATTGAGAATTTAACGTTTTAACAGTCTTTGGTTTGTCTCCTTTACGATTTTCAATCGATATTGACGGCTTTTTCTTTTCGACAGTCTCACTTGTTTTTGCGTTCTTGCTTGACGGCTCGGACTCACTAGTTTCACTATGTTGTCTTTTTGGGATTCGTTGAAGTTTATTTGAGGGCAATGGAGTGAGGAAGCTCAATGTCTCCTTATCTTTTTCAGCTTGTTCTTTCTCGATGTCACGCTTCTTTTTTTCTCGCTCCTTATCTTTATCTCGACTGCTACTGCTACTTGATGATGAACTCTTGCTGCTACTTGACTTACTACTTGATGACGAATGGTGTTTATCTCTACTGCTGCTTTTATGGGAGGAAGAAGATGAACGATCTTTATCTCTATGAGATGATTTAGATGATGAAGAACTTGATGACTTGTGTGAGGACGAACTACTTGACTTTTTCTTATCTTTATCTGAGGACGACGATGACGAAGAGGATTTGGATTTGTGTTCTGATTTAATTTTTGAGTCAGGTGATTTTTTTTGATCATCATGTGTTGGGCTTGTACTACGTTTAATTGATAACACTAAACCACTATCTTTATTATTGCTAATTTTGTACTTTATACTCTCACTAGATTTTTTAGACGAATCTTCTTCGTCAACATTATTTTCGATTCCATTAATGTTATTTTCCGAAATAATTTTTACATTATTTTCATTACTAACGTCTGTTGATTCACTCTTACTCAATAACAACCCATTACTATCAGTATTTTCGCTAACATTATTATTACTTCCGTTTAGTCCATTTTGTTGTTGATGCTGCTGTTCAATCATTTGTTTCTCTTGGTGTGCAATTTTGAGCCACTGTTCGACAAGTTTTTTCGATAACGCTGTAATCATTGCATTCTGTGAAATATTCATTGAGAGGTTTTTTACAATTTTTGGTGTGTGATTAGATTTGAGACGATTAGAGTCGACCGGACATAGAAGTAGCATTTCCAAAATTTCCTGTACAAATGGCCAATTTGCAGAATTTACAGAGTCATTTAACCACGTGTGAACCAAATTCCAGCCATTTGCCGCCATAAATTGTCCTAATAGATCAGTCTCTGTGCATTTTAAAATTTGTATGTATATGCACTTTGACACAAGTTTCTTTGAATATTTTTGCATTAGATTTGCAAGTCGTATAACTTCACCAGAGCTTTTGATACCACCATTGATGGCCAATAAAGGTGTTAAACATGAAAGAAGCTGCTGTGGGTCTATCCTCGGCTGTGTAATAATTTAAAAATTTTTTAAAATATGTATTAGTCATAAAGAAAAAAATCAGTGTACTCATTAATAATACTCACCATGATTGTGACAAATCTGTTGTTCTTAATATTTTTTACTTTGACAACGAGTAATAAAAATAAAACAGTTGTGACCTATGTAGAGAAGGGAGATGAAAATGATATATCACGATTAGTTTTTTACTCGACACACAATTTTTTTAAAATACATTAGTTTCGTGGATTCAATTATTCTAGTACAATTATAAATACGTATGCGATTTTCAATCTACTACTTTACTAAATTACTTTCACTATATGTCGACTTTTTTATCAACGTTTTCTATAAATTTGTCATTAACATGAATTTTAATGACTTTTTATGTTGTTTCAAACGAATTTTAGCATAATTTCGAATTATCTCGATTTATACTTTAATATGAACTTCGAACTTTTATTGTCTCTTGTATGTGAAGTGCGTAATATGCCAACTTCAAAGATATTTTATGCCAAAAATCAATTCATACACTAAATAAACATCCTAGATACAATAAATTAAGTAAATTATACACTCAATGCTACGTATTTTATTAGAAAATTGAATAAAAGTAACGAAGAAAAAATTAAAGATGGCGGACCTTGAATCGTAAAATGATGAAATTAAAGCATTTTCCAGCTTTATTTCGAGTGATTTGCTTTAAAATTCAAAAATTGATCTTTATTCTAATGAAATTAATCAATTTTAGATAGTTTTTAAAATTTTCCTTAGTTAAATTTATTATAAAATTTTTGTTTTCAAAACATGCGACTCTCTTCAGTGCTAAACAAAGACTGAGGGAAAAAGGCAATGTTCATGCTATGCAGGGGGCCAATCGACAACGAGAATGAAAAGGAGAATCACAAAACTTACATATATGCTTAGTTAGTTAGAAAATCAAAATTACTTTTAATAATTTTTTCTTGCTTTTATTTAAACTTAAATTATTTTCATAAATATAAGACCATTTAAAAATGCTTTCCAGATTCTATTTATTGTACATTCACTGTTTTAATTTCAGTTGCCAATAAAAATTGACAGAGCTTAAAATATATTTTTATTTTTTGTTTATTTTAAGATCTTAAAATGAATAAAAACTCTCAAAAGTTTTTATTCAATAACAAATAACGGCTTAAAAAGTTTCTGAAATTTGAATTTTTAAAGACCGTTACGTCTAAAATGTAAATAAAAGTTCTTATCAGAATATTTACAAACATGGGAATATTTTAAAATAACTTTTTCATCTCTTATCAGCAAGTGATTTAATAAATAGTATATTCTAGTTGTTTTGTCCAATAAAACATTAGAAGTGTGTTTTATCATATAATTTAAGTGTATGGCGAGGTAAAAATAGGAGAAAATAGCACGCATGTGTATAGAAATGTAAGAATAAAAAAATAGTGTTCCAAATAGAGATCTCTCGTGTGCAATTGATTTTTCTCAAATATGCATTGAAAAAGTTGTGCATAATTTAATAAATTCTCTAAACATAAAGAGAATTTAATCACAACTGTGTTGCAATTTTGTTGAGAACACTCAGAAGGATCTATTAGCGAACATGAAGGATTTTGACGAAGATGAAAAGAAGAAAGCTAAACGAAAGCAACACAAGAAATCTTCTTCTGGTAAGTATATGCAGCAGCATGTAAATATCGCGGCAATTCATAATAATTTCTATATTTTCTTTCATTCTAGATTTTAAGCTTATTGCAATAGCGATTTTCTTTTGGATATTCAGTCCAAAGAAGTGATTATAGTCCTACATGTAGGGACATTGATGATTATATATTTAGAAAATTTAAGCTTTAGTTACATCCAATTTTTCGTTAGAGTTCCTTCAGTTATTGTGATATTAAATTTTTAGTCGTCACATATTCTACTGATTGTTAAAAAATACACCGACATAGATATATATCTAATACTAATTATCTTCAAATACAGTGTTTAGACCAAATTTTAAATAATCAAAGAATTTATTTATTAGAGAAGATAGTGCAAAGAATATCAAAAAGGAAAATGGGACAATCTTCAAGTATTCTTCAACAGTCGTCATCGCTAAAAAGAAGATGCCTTCTAGTTACACCCAAAAAATTGATTAGACTACGTAGGCAAACATCATGTGAAAATTCAGGAGCTACACCGAGCCAGCAAAATGAAACTACGCAAGCGCTATATGTAGGAGAAGATGATATTCAGAAAACAGCTGATACTCGAGGTATGTTTTGCAAAAAATATACAAAACCATGCTTTCTTTCGTCTGATTGTTTTCTTTTTTACACGGTCGTCTGTGTTTTGTGTATACAGTAAATAATTTTACTTATGAATGTATATGAATGCACATATGTGTGAGAGAGAATAGAACAAAACGACCAAAACAAAAAAGTCTCACGATATAAAAATTAATTTACATTCACCATCACATGAACTAAAACCAGTTCTTTTTTCAGACCGGCATAAAGATACTCAGCAACAAACGCACACAGATGAAAATGTTGAGGCAGCAAAGCACAACCACGACGACAAAGTGGCAGCTACATTTAGTCGTGATCCAACAGCGCGAGACGAGAGTTTAATTGAAGAAAATTTATTGCAACAATTGCGTGAATTAATTGAAAATTTATTGTGCGGTGGCGATCGAATCGATGGTGATATTATACTTGAAATTGATTCAATTGAGAAAACTTTAAAAATTTTGCCACAACATACGAGTTCATTGGTCAGAGAAGATCAGGAAGGTAATTATTTCTTCTGATGTGTAACTCTTTCGTTTTGGCTGTCTCTCTCCCTCTTTCTTTTATTCATTTTCGCTCGTTCTAATGATGTTGTTCTATATAATACGTGTACACTTTTTTCATGCTTCTCTTTTTTTTCTTTTTTCAATTCTTTTTACTTATTTCTCGAGAGTTGAGAGATCAGCGATCGATTTAAACGGTCGAAAACCTGTTTTTAGTGAAAAAAGAAATGGAATAGATACGAAATGGGAAAAACACACATATTTCTCAAGTGGTTCACAATTATTTGTTTTCATTTGATTAAAAAACGTGATATTATATCACTTGCAAGAAAAAGTTATAAAATCTGTTATGCCATTTTGAGCCCTTTTCGATTTTTATATTTTAATTAAAAATTATGGAAATTAGATGAGAAGAAAATTTAATAATGAAATGAACGAAAAAGTGAGTGAGAGATAGACGCGCGACGTAAAAAGTGAAAATAGTGAATATCAATATAAATTTCTTTATAATAATAATATGATATTATATTTTTGTGTCGCTGAGTGATGATGCAAGTTTTCTCCTGAAAAAATGTGTCGATTATGAAATTTGTTAAATAATGAATTTTCTCTCATCTTTATCTTTATTTTTCTCTTTTATTTCTATGAAATTTTTATCAACTGTTTATCTTTCGATTGTCACATGCGTATAAAAACAGATAATTGTTTAGAATTTCAGTCGCCACAACCGCTACATCAAGGTAATGGATTGATAATAATTCGTGAACACGCTACACCATCAAGTTGTGATACGTATTTTACTGATGCTGCTTCATCGTCTATTGTTGAAAAAGTGAACTTTCATAATTTAACAGTTTCAAAATTAGAGCAATTCGATATATTTGGTGATACAAAAACATTTCAAATTATACGTAATGAGTCAATAAATGTTGAGAGTGAATGTATTAAGGAAGTAGGCGGAGAAATGCCAATCGTAAGAAACGGCTCTTCGAGCAACGGTCGAAAATTGCATACCGATGCAAGTGACAAAGATAAAGGGATCTTTAATGTATCACGCGTCAAGAAGATTGAACTATCGGAAATTCCGCTGGCAACGGATATATGTACATCATCTTCAGTTGCGTGTAAGTATTTTTCTTCTTCTTCTAATGACAGTTAACTCTTCTCACCACCATGTGAAATAGTTTAGAAACAATTGAATAATTTATTCTAAAATGCAATGCAATGCCATCATATATACTTATTACTGCACATTATTATACTTATGCATGACCTTCCTTTAGTCATCGTCATCAGCATTTATTTCTATGTGATCTAATTTATGTTAAATTCTGTTTGTTACAGCAGCGACAGCGTCATCATTTGAGCAGCAGCAACAACAAAAAGTTTCACATTCATCAAATGGAAGTAAAGTTTTACAACGTGTTATTACTTTGACGACTGCTAATCATAATGACAACAATAATTATGTAAAACCAACAAAACCCTCATTCATACCTGAGAAATTGCAGTTTTCTGCATATGAAAATTTCGAAGGTGAGTTTTTGGCCGCAACGTATTTTTTTATTATCTAAGAAATGATAAGAAATTGTAATGAATGAATAACTTTCAACCATTGAATTGATAAACGATAATTTTATATCATAAATTTCCATTAACAACAAACAATGTTTATCAAGACGGCTAGTGTAAGCACATGTCTTTCAGCATTGCTAATGATAAAAACTTAAAAAGTCTATATGTGTCTACCTATTTATCTTTTTGCCTCCTATGTATTCTCAATTTTATTTTATACGACAACCATGAAAGCAATTTGAGATAAGAAAATCGCGTACAATAAAATATATTACTGTGTGTCGGTTCTTAAAATTTTCTCTTTTGTAATAGGAGTGCATCTTATTAAATGTGTGCAATCATCTTTTTAAAGTATTAGATAACTTTTTTTTATATACATATCTACTCGTGCAGTGCGTAGGTGTTGTTGTTTAAATGGTTGGATAATGAGAGAAGAGAAAAAAAATATCAAATAGAAATAAAAGAAAATCAGTTAATTGTTTAAAGTACGTGAAGAACGATAGACCACACATAAAAGTTATTTTTCTGCTGTTATTTAGTTTTTTGCACATTAAAAGTGCTTTATAAACGTGGATCCGTTTTATTTTCAAATTAGATACACAGTTATGTCGTTAAAATCACGAAAACGCAATCGAAATTATCTTAGAAAAATATGGTATTTGCGCCAGTTCCTAAATCTTATAAAACTTTATCGTATTTATCTGCAGTGGAAATTTAGAAAAAGAATGAATCATAAGTTATTAGAATTAGGATGGCGTAAATATGAAGCTATTGCATGGAAAAGTATCGCATTCCGTTGGAATCCTAAACTTTGTCCGCGAAATGTGTTTACATTCCCAATCGTTTATCGCTTTTATAAATGCCAGCTGACGACAACTTGCGTTATCAGCAACAGCAGCAACTTTTCATGCCTCATTCTTAACGATATATTGACAATTGATAACAAATTTTATACAATTCCTTTATCAAAGCACGAGACGATTAATTTTTGGAGAGAATATTTGACTGCATTAAGTCGATGTAGTGTTAAATTAATTTATTTTTCTAATTACTTTTTTAATTTTATATATTTTATTATTCTTGTTTTAGGTCAAATGCTATTGAATTGGTTTATTCAATCGATTCCTTCGTCTCTCTCACAAACTTTAAACGAAAATGATTTGAACGCCCTCACGATGCAGTACTGTACGAATTTATTAATTGCCGGTATTATAAAGCCGTTGGATACGCCTAGTAGCAATAGTAATAACAATGAAGTTTTCAAGGTGAGATGAAATTAATATATGAGCTATTCAAATATGTTAGTCAAAATATTATAACTTTTCTTATTTTTGCTTTTGCATTTGATTTTAGTCAAATTTAATGTACCAATGGACGTTTAAGGAGCCGACAATAATATCAAATTTACCTGGAAAATTGGAGACAAATGTTTGGCCTTATAATAATAGTAATATTAGTAATAACAATCAAAACTCATCGCCATCGTTATCAACACCTGCGACATCAAGTCCAAAACGTGATGGAGAATCAAAAATACCTAAACTAGTATCGAATTTCACATCAACACCAAAGCCTCGCCTTCAATCATCACTTGTAAGTCTAGGTACACCTGAAAATTCAATTTTGCTCAATGGAACTGAATTAGATCAACATAGCAAAATCACTGAACTGAAAAATAGGCTGAGCAAGTGTGAAAATTTGCAGGAGATTCTGATATTGATAAGAGGCTTTCTCAATGATGTGATGCAGTCTTCTGAATCAAGCACAAATAGTAGCATAGGCGCTGTAGTTCTAACTAATTCTATTTTAAATGGTTCTGATACGACAATTTTTGATAAAAGTTGTGATAATTCACTCAACACGGTATTGAATAATAGTCCTCAAATTCAAAAGTCGCCTCTACAAAAAGCGACAACACCGCCTTCTCGAAGTCCACCCAAATCGAGAATATTGCCTAACACGCCGACAGTAGGATTAGCTGCAAGACAGCGACTACGAAAAAACAACTCGGCTGATTCCGTTTCAACAACATCTGTCAGTAATAATTTGTCATCGTCACCGTGTAAAAAGTGTATGCTTAATGCGAAGACAAAAAAGCGTTTGGTTGACAAGGCAACAGTTATGGATGTTGAGCCAATTACTTTTCCTAAACTTCCTGAGACAAAATCTGTCGAGATTCAGACTGATTTTATTTCTAATGACACTGATAATGCTAATGAGAGTGAAGAAAAGCATGAGAACAAAGAAGAAGAGAAAGAAAAAGCAACAAATGTTCCACCACCGCCTCCTCCTCCTATGGCAATGTCTGCTGCTCCTATTCCTCCTCCACCACCTTTATTATCAAATATACCAAAAGCTCCACCAGGTATACAATCTTGTTATTGTTAAAATAACGATTTTTCTATAGAGATTTTTATTTTTAGGACCGCCACCACTTCCAAATATGAATGGTCCAATTCCTCCACCGATTCCAAATTCGAATAAAGGACCATGTCCATTGCCGCCAGCTCCTTTAAACACACCAGGTAATAAATTATGTTCGCAATCATCATCATCATCAAACTTATCAAATTCGACAGTAAATGGAAAACCAAGAAATCCAAGACCATTGCCTTTGCCAGCTTTCGAATATTATCAGACGAATAGTGAGTCAAAAACTCGTTGATTTCGTTGCAATCATTTTTATTTTATTTTATATTTCTTTTCAATTTCAATTATCTTACTCGTTTAACTTAAAAGTTATTTTACACTTTATTTTTCTTTTTTGCAACGAACCTTTTTATCTCTTTTTTTCATCTTTTTGTGTTCTTTTAGTTTTTTTATGTATTTAGATATTTTCTCCTACTTTTACTTTTCTTTTTTTATTTGAAAATTTATTGTGGTTTTATCTTAATGGCCACACGCACGTATTTCGTATTGTTGATTGTTGTTATTTGATATTGACTAGATAGTAGTTCGGTTATTTAGGATTTTGATGATATTTCTTATTATATTAGGTAGATTGACTATCCCTTAATTTCATTTTTTTATATTATGGTTTCCTTCTTTTTATTGCTCTTCAATGGTGAATTGGTTTATTGATTTCTTTCTATCATTCTCCTTTTTCTTTTCACACATTATCCTTTTCATTATCTTACCTTTTATTCTAAAGATTTATCAGGAAAAAGTTCGATAATGTGAATAATAAAAATTAACGATTATAAGCTGAGTAATTGAATTTTTTATAAAGATAATTGAGTCTTTTTTAGCACAGACAAATAAACATTTAGGTAATACTCACGCTTATTTGATCGTTGATTTTTAGCTCACGAACTTTTTTCCCATTAGCACACGCACATGCTATTGTGTGAATGCTGAAAATTCTATTTATTTCTTTCGTTTTAGCTTTACGAAAAAGCGCCGTAAATCCCCCAAAACCCATGCGACCGCTTTATTGGACGAGAATTGTGACTCCAATAATTCAATCACAAGATTCTGTAGATGGTAGTGCATCATCTGAGGAGATTAATGATAAGGATGAATTGTGGAAGGAAATTGACGAAACTAAGCTCGACAATCTCGATGAATTTACGGAACTTTTTTCTCGACAATGTGTTGTACCTAAAGCAAAAGAGCAAACGCCTCTGCCAAAAGTGAAGACGATCAAAGTATTAGATAGTAAACGATCACAAAATGTTGGAATATTTGTACGAAGCATTCATGTGGATTTCGCTGAAATTGAGCATGCTATTTACGAATGTGACACATCAGTTGTTAGCCAAGAAACCTTGCAAAACATTATGGCTATAAAAGCTACAAACGATGAGTTAGCAATGATAAAAGAAGCAGTCGAGGCTCACAATAGCAGTGATAATTCTATTCCACTTGACACACCCGAACGTTTTCTTTTAAAACTTTCACAAATTTCATCATCAACCGAACGAATTGCGTGCATTGTATTTCAGGATGAATTTGAAGAACAATGCTTAATGGTAACACGAAAAGTAATTATTGTGAGAGACCTTTGTGAGTTTCTACTTGAGAACGAAGATCTGAAGGAAGTATTTTCAATTATTCTTACACTTGGAAATTTTATGAATGGTGGTAATAGACAGCGAGGTCAAGCTGATGGCTTTGGCCTTGAGATTTTAGGAAAACTTAAAGATGTGAAATCAAAAGATCCAAAAATTACATTATTACATTTTATCGTAAAGACTTATATTGCACGTTCTCGTCAAAATGGCGTAGCAATAACTGATTTAAAACTGCCTGTACCAGAACCAAATGATGGTAAGAATGATTTAAAAACTTTTTAATTGATTTTTCACCAATTTAATATTTCAATTTTTACAACAGTTGATAAAAGTCTTTCAATTGATTTTGAAGAATGTAAGCAGCAGTTGAATGCACTCAAGAATAAGGTTGAAGGTAAGAGGCTTAAATTTATTACTTTTCTCTCACTCCATTTCGTTTAATGAATTTTAATCCTTGAACAGAATGTAAGAAAACGACTGAAAAAGTCATAGAAGCATCATCAGCAGAGCATGTTCAACCGTTTAAAGATAAGATGGAAGCATTCTTAAATATGGCTGCACAACGAATTGAAAGTCGCTTTCTTAAAGTTGAAGAGTGCAAAACGCTCTTCATTAAAACTCTAAAATTTTATAAGTTTATGCCGAAAGGAGGTGCTCTTGAAGAAACGACGCCCGCACAATTTTTCGAATATTGGACGTCATTTACTAGTGATTTTAGTGGAATCTTTAAGAAGGAACTTATGATACTCACCAATGAGCTGTAAGTCTAAAACTTTCTTTCTTATCTGATTTTTGTGTAATATAAAATTTTTCTTTCATTTTAATCCTCGACAGTTACAAGAAATCACGCCAAGTGACAAAACCACAGTCAAAACCAACTTCACTTGGTGAGAACAATTTAAAAGCACGCATCAATCGTCTTAAAAATCGTGATAAGTAAAAGCTTGAAACATAGATATATACACTCGTACACAAATACACACAAAAAATGAAAGGAGGAAAGGCATGTTTGAGAAGAGACACATTTTGCTAAAAAATATTCTGTACAATGATTTTCTTATGAAAATCAACGAAAAAGAAGTGAATACGTTTAAATTAAAATGACAGTAAGAAAAATATTTTTTATTTTTTTTTTTAAATTTTAAGATACACAATAAACACTTCATACACAAACATAAAAGTTTATAGAAAATATCAAAATTTTATCTTTTTAGACTGTTTATTCAAATTTCTCTCTCTCTCTCTCTCTTTTCTACATTCATTGACTTTCCCACTGAGTTTGTTCTCAGTTTGCCTTTCATCACGTACACGATTAAAATTTAGTAATAAAAAGAGAAAATGAGAAAAATATAGATCAAATAATAAATTAAAAATTGAAATGATAAGTATTTAATTAATGAATAAAAAATTGATAGAACTTTTAATTCAAATTAACAAAAAACTTTTTTAATCAAAGTAAACTTTGCTTTGTACATTTCGTGTCTTTTTCAAAATTTTTGCGTCGTTTGTTTCCAAGTAATATCAACAAAATTTTCATTAAGTAGGTGTCATGGCAGAATCAAATGACAAATTGAGGGCAGTGAAAACGGAGCAATATGCGAAAGAGTTTACTGATGCAGCCAACGAAGTAATGTTTAATGCCAAGCTCAAATCACCGAATGGCAAGTTTCCGACCTATATTTCATCTTGTCAATTAATGTTAATTTTGTTCTCATGTCTTCTCGCTTCGTTCAGATCGTATTCGCGTTTGTGAATGGTTGCGCAAATTTAAGGAATTGCGAAATGATAAATATGAAGAAGTGAAAATGAAGAATGAATATATGCAATATTTGAAAATGAGTTTATCAGGAGAATATCATGTCTTGACGAAACCATTCTCATCAGCACCCCCGAAGCAACTTGTACCATTTGCTGAGTGTATTGCTAACAAAACTTGTGATGCTATTCCTGATTTGCCACGTTCTGGTCCCATACAGCCGATTCTATGTCACAAATCTGACGACAATAGAGCATTTATTACAATTAAAAGGACACCAGACAATGGTGTCATTTGCTATATGGCTGTCGCCCCAGAGCCAATTTCATTGAAGGAATAAAAAAATGTTATTGTACGATAACATTGACATATTTTATCAAAATTCTCTTTAAACGTTGTTTTTTTATTGTAATATATATATGAACATAACATCAATCCACACTTGTGGTGTGCAGTTATGTCTATATAGTTTCATAGTTCTACATGTGTTGCATAGAAATGAAATATCATCTCTATGTGTTCTTCGATTATGAATAAATAATAAATTTTCATCCTTTGCACAAGCAAATAAACCGATGCTGGAATAAAATATTTTTTGATCTTTATCTCATTCTTAATTCAAGTTAATAAATTATCAATATTATTGCAAGAAATTACACGTGCTTATATAATATAACGTGCCATAAAAATTAAGAGAAAAAAAACTCGAAAGGATATAAAATTTTCTGTTAATATTTTCATTTCTAAGAGAGTGTAAGAAAGCATGAACTTTACACACATCGTTAAGAAAGAAAGCAAAAGCAAGCAAAAAATTTTATTTTGAACGTGCGTGATAAGTGCTTTCTAATTACACAACTTCTTAGTTTTTTGTGCGCCTTTATTACGGCTATAACAGTCAAATGTCCCAATAGTGCTTTGTAAAAAGTTAAAATCTGAAATGAAGACAAAATGAAAAAGCCAGAAAGGCAATTCACGAAAGTTTGATCATGATGTGGGATAATTAAAGACTTTTTTCTCATTCATACACGTTTTTATTTCATTTCAGATAATTTTCTCATGGTGACCATGATTTTTTTTCTTGTTATGTAAGGAGAGGGAACATAATTAATTTACAATTATAATTTACTGTCTCTTTTTCTGAAGGTGTGGTTATGGTGGTTTTTCTTTAAATTCTCATTTGTCTGTGGTGAAAGAGATTATTAAGTAAATTGGTGGTGGACATATAAAAATATATATTTAGAGACTTTTTATTTTAAGTATTTATTTATTCATTGTGGATGTGTGCATTTTTTCACTATATGAATCTGTTTGATGTGTTACATGGATAGAAAAAGAGGGACACAATTTAATTCCTTTTTTTACCATATTCATATAATCATTTTCTGTTATGTCATTTTTCTCATTTAACTTTTACTTTATCACTCCGAAAATGAATAACAACACATATCTCTTGCTCTCTGTCGTTGTTACTATGAACAACTCTATTTATTATAATTATTATCATCAAATAGAAGATGAACTAATTAAATCTGTTAATTAGATATTTGATCATGAGAAAAGACGCAAATATGTTGAATTACTTATTATCATCATCATCACGGTTCTATTGAACAACTTCTTTTACTTCGCTTCTGTTTCTGTGTGATAAATAGTAAGATGATAATTGCTGTAGTTGTTGTTGTTGTTTAGCTACTACGTTTATTGTAATCATTAGCAATCAGAGTATTTTATTTGTGCCTTTTTCTCCTAATTAATAATTATTCATTGATTTAAAAATTCGTCATGATAAAAAGAAATGGGGAATAAGATAAGAGATAGAAAGTGAATGAGAGAATGAATGAAAAATTGATGACGATGAAAATTATCGTTTTATGGCTCTTTAATATAAGTGATTACGATTCTTAGCGATTTGAGATGAGCGTAGCAAAAAATCGACCCAAAAATATTATGAGTGTTATTTTAGACTCCTACTCATTTATAATCATAAAGAAGAATGAAATTATAGCAATATAGAGAAAATGTGAAGCGCATTTCGCATGTTTTCAGTCAAAATAAGACAGAATGATAAATATTGTTATGAAATAAGCTAGAAAATCTTTCATAAGATGGTCAAGGTTTATGAAGCTGTTTTTTCTTTATTGTTCAATAATCTCAGAACGATTTGTGTAATATATATTCTATACAGCTTTTTTTTTCTCTCTCTCTCACTTTCTAGGATTAAATAATAATATTGAGAAGGAAGAGTGAAAATAAGGCAAGAGAAAAATTTCCAATAAAAGCAAAATTTTCACCTGCGATCAAGCAATGATAAAAAAAGTAAAGCAGAAGAGAAATTTAAATTTAATGAAAACTCGGTCATTGTATAAGTGAGTAGGAATCATGGCCTCATTTTTATGTAGATTTTCTTTCTTCACTGAAGCTTTTCAATTTCATTTTAAAATTTCCCTCCGCGGTTACTTGCTTGTTTGCTCGCCCACAAGCTAGAGTGGTGATAAACGAAGCAAGTAAGTACTTATGATGATATAATTGAAAATATAAATCATAAAGTTGCAATTTTCATTATGAACAGCAACCTCACAACATAAATTTTCAACACTCTCTATCTCTCGTCTTTTTCTCATTTCTCGTTAAAGTATAATATCTGTATAATTCAATTAAATTTGTTTACTGTATCATCATCATCATGATCGTCATTTTCTTTTTAATATGAAGCAACCCCTGCAGTTTGGTCACTATAGGATACGGATTTTTAGCTATTCTTTAATGGAAATTAATTTTGGTCGTTTAGTATTCATGCCGATAGTTATCGGTATTCATTTTAACTATAATACTAATTGATATCGATTTTTCTTTCCTTTAAATTTTTTAAAAGTTGTATGTGATGTTTTTTTAGGCAAACATCATTTTCAATTTAAAATTTACAATAAATTTAAAGCTCTCAACATAATGTAAAAATATCAATATCATATCATATATCGATAAAGTTAAGTGTTTGTTGTCGAAAGAAAAGTGAAAAATTTATAATCCACTCGAACCAACCTGATGCATCATGCATCCATATAAATTTCGTCTATAAATAATGTTGCAAGACAAATAATAAAATTTAATTAAAGTTTTCCATGTTTCATCTTTTCTTTTCGCTCGCCTTATGTTTTTTATGCATAAATTTAATTTTTTTTATTTTTCATGTATACACACACCACATGTAATCTTTTTCTTTCACTTTATGTTATACCTTGTCTGCTTATAGTTTACAAATTTTTTTCTCTTAAAAGTCATGTGTTAGGATTTTTTTTCCGAACATTAGGTACTAAATTTAGGTTATAATACCGACAGAATGAGAAAGAGAACAAGAGAAAGCTCCAAAGAAAACAACACAAATTTCCTTTTTCC
>JACWBX010003723.1:58493-75736 GCA_014622435.1 Polypedilum pembai
CTTTAAATTTTTTAAAAGTTGTATGTGATGTTTTTTTAGGCAAACATCATTTTCAATTTAAAATTTACAATAAATTTAAAGCTCTCAACATAATGTAAAAATATCAATATCATACCATATATTCTGAGTTCTGAGCTGTCTTGATGGGTCAGTGGTAAGACGCTGGCCTAGCAAGCTGATGGTCCTGGATTCGAGTCCCGAGGTGGAAGCCTTGAGGATTCTGAATTTTCAGGTATTTTTCACGCTCAGAACTTACTGCTATCGGATCGCAGTATAAAAGGTAAGGTCCACCGACGAATATTATGAGAACGTCAGGCTCATCCCCTGTCTTCATTAATCGTATCGTCGGAATGATGAATGACTCGTTGCGTGACGGAACACGCTTCAAATTGGAGCAGTCACATACAACGCCCTACGCTTCACAGTGGAGTGACAGGAAATCATCATCATCATCATCATACCATATATCGATAGAGTTAAGTGTTTGTTGTCGAAAAAAAAGTGAAAAATTTATAATCCACTCGAACCAACCTGATGCATCATGCATCCATATAAATTTCGTCTATAAACAATGTTGCAAGACAGATAATAAAATTTAATTAAAGTTTTCCATGTTTCATCTTTTTTTTTTCGCTCGCCTTATGTTTTTTATGCATAAATTTATTTTTTTTATTTTTCATGTATACACACACCACATGTAATCTTTTTCTTTCACTTTATGTTATACCTTGTCTGCTTATAGTTTACAAATTTTTTTCTCTTAAAAGTCATGTGTTAGGATTTTTTTTCCGAACATTAGATACTAAACTTAGATTACAATACCGACAGAATGAGAAAGAGAACAAGAGAAAGCTCCAAAGAAAACAACACAAATTTCCTTTTTCCAATTCTCTCTCTCATACATTGGTTATCAGCTAATCCATAAAAATTGTTATCTTCTTTAACTTACAAAAAAATCGTTATCATTGACCCGTTGCAGTTTCAGTTAATTTATAAAATAGTGCAACCAGTTCCATTTAGAACTTCGTTCACAAACATGGGTGTACCTAAGAATGAATGAAAGAATAAGAAGAAAAAAAATCAATTCCAAAGTAGCCTACAAGCAATTTCACGTAATACACAGTACCATAATTGTAATTACCTGCACCCAGTCCACCATCGGAATGGTCTTGTCTCGTATCGTTCTCATTCTGATCGAACTCGCAATCAAAATATCTGGATTGACAATCGACACAACTGTTGAGTGAGATAGAGAGAGATAATTGAAAAGCAATTGAGAAAAAAAGAGATTTTCCGCAATGTAATTAATGCTTTTTTTGTATATGGCATATGACTATATGTACTAACCGACAAGTGTCTGTCATTTTACATGTTATTCCGCACTCTCTTGCGACAGCTTTATAAAGCTCTTTTGTTGATTTGTAAACAAGATCTGGTGGTCGTTTTGTCGATGCCTCTGAATAATTCAGAGCGATTTGTTGATGACCGCCATCATTGTAATATTGATTGGAATATTCATTATCCTGATGATGAAGATATTGATTTTGGCATTCACTCGAGTACTCTTCGGAGCAGTTGTTGTAGCTATCTCTGTTATTCTCATCATTTCGACTGCACCGCTCGGTACGATCATTTTGTAGACATCGTTCATTGTATTCATATTCGCCTATATGTGTGTGTATAAGTGCGGCAACGGTTGTTTGTTGTTTTCATTCCAAATATAGAGAGAAAAATTTGTGACGAGAGAAAAAGTGAGAGATAGAGTATGTTATGGGAACGAGTAAAAATAAGGGAAAAAATATTTTTCAGTTCATTGCTTGTAACTTACATCCACATGCTACTACACTGTTGAGTGAGCTAGAGTGAGGCAAAACATAATATTTTATGGAAATTTATATATCTATGTGGGTATTCAATATGTTTATGCACTCGAAATTTGAGATATCTATTCCAGCTGATAGCATTTTATCTCAATTCTTGCCGATTGAACAATAACAAGAAATCAATTGAGTGTCGTTGAGAAAATTTTTCTATTTGAACTCATTTTAACAAATTTTGTTGCTACAACAGTAGTGTTAGGTAGCAGTGGCAAGGGAGCAAAAAATAATTAATATTTCATGTGTGTGCTTTTTCGCTATCGATTTTCGCTAAATTTCTTACCGCATGTATCATTATTATTTCCACCAGCATCGTTGCTACAAAGTTGATTACAATAATTTTGCCCCGTACATTGGCTGCTGTCAATTAATAAGTTTTCGCGAACTGGTGACACTACGTTATGTTGAATGTTATTAGCGTTTTCGCTATTACTCATATTGTTGCTGTTGTTGTATTCGTTCATTTCACTAAACAGATTATTATTACTGCCTTTCGGTGTAGTGTAGAAGCTCTCAACCAATAAATTTGTATGTATCGTAGTTTGTATAGTGTTGTTCTCCTTGTCTAATGCCAGCAATTGATTCTGTGTATTTGGTAAGAATAAACTTTAATTTCTCGGAATTATTTTTCATTTTGTTTTTTTTCTTAAGGCAATGATACTCTGATTAATTGTATTTCATCTAAGTTTTCTTTGTTTAGACTTAATGCTTCTCTTTTATATTAAAATTACAAGTTTTTGAAAATTTTTATCATTTTTACAAGAATATAAATAAAACAATAAAATATTTTACCAAAAGTTTTGTTACTACAAAAACAAATATTTTCAAGACTTTTGAATTTAATTGTTTTAAAAAATAAACATAAATACTAGACTTAGTTCCTTTGATTTCCTCTTTTAATCGAAGTGTCTTTGCCTTAGTTTTTTTCACTGATGTTATCGTTGCTGCTTTTCGTTCGTTGGTAGCAAACGAGTGAGAAAATTTATGACAACATAATTCGTCTCCATGGACGCTAACAGCAGTCCAACGACGCCATGCAATAATATTATACTCACTCACCTCTTTCATTACGGTCTCATAGCTGGGAGGTGGACTTATCGGCGGTATATCTGTGATGAGTTGCTGAGGACTTGAATATCCTGAATAAAAGAATACTGGTAAGGACTATAAATTTCTTCTTCATAATTTTTTAAATATTTTATTCGTTCAAGTTTATTGCATTCGTCAACAACATCATCATCATTATCAAGGAAAAGAAAACATTATTGGAATTAATTTTCTCGCATTTAAGAGTAAAATAAGAGAAAAAATTTTCACGTTTATTGCTTCAAGACTTCGAGTGTGCGGTAATAAATTTCGCAAATAAGATACGAGGCACGAAGGATAAGAAAGCTTTTTCATTCTGAACAAATATAAAGAAAATTTTTGCGAGATGTTTGATTCAATTTGGTCAGAGCCATTTCTTGATTTTTCGTTCGTCAAGTGGTGATTATTTGAAATTCAAATGAGTTTGCGAAATTTTCCTTTTTTCTCTTTCTTCGATGAGCAGAGGTGAAAATAAATAAGGATGAAGAAATTTGGAATTCAAAGATTTTCGAAATAAGAATTTGAAATTCGTGGAATTTTATTCTGTACAATGCTAAAACACACAAATTTCTGTCGGAACGACTTTATTATGTGAGACGGGAACTGAAAAGGTCTCGATAAAAACATAAATTCTTTATTTAATTGATGTTACTATGAAAAAGCCTTTTCTTGTAATTCCGAAATTAATTCATGAATTTTGTCAAAATAAAAGTTTTTTCTGCTTTCTGTAAATTCTAATAAAAATTCTTAACAATTGTTCCATTCATATTTTCTTCTTTATCAAATTAAATGATGATGAAGGATGAAAGCATTTATTAATTAGAATTGAAATTAATTTTTAACCCACAAATAAAACATACATAATAAGTGTGGAAATATTTATCATGCTACACAATAATAAGTCAATCTTAATTGTCAGGAAGAAAAAAATATGTCACAGAAGACATATCAAGTTTTTTATCTACTCAATGAAGGAAATAAACAACATCAAAAAATATTTTTCTAAGCTCAACAATAGCAATAACATGACAACATGAAAAGCAACAACAACAAGCATATCAAAATAAATACAAAAGTAGAAAATGAAAATAGAAAAAAGTTTCTCTTTTAGATTTCTAAAAAACTCAATCTTTTCTTTTCATATAATCGTTTTTCTCATAATATGCCTGCAACTAGTTCTAAATAGGTAAGCAAGTGAATGTATGAATAAGAACACTGTCGCCGCCATCGTTGCGCGTCATTTTATCATTCTCATTGTCAGTGGTTTATATCAATGAAGAAAATTTTTCCTAAGTATTGTCAAGTTAATTCTATACAATTTCTTTTCTTCTGCTGCCACTCAATTGACAATATGGCGCACATACAATAAATTCAACTTATTTAGAGATCACCATACAATAAAAAATTCACGAGATTTTTTTTTTTGCTTTTTTTCGTTTAATTCGTGGTAACGCTTCATACAATTTTTTATCAATCCCTTCATTGCAGAAACAATTTTTAGACTCTTCGATGTCGTCAACAGTCGTCGTTGTTTGTCAGAAGAAAGAAGAGAGGAAAAGTTAATTTTTTGAACACACTTGAAAAACTTGTTTGAAAAAGTATCTTCAAAATCGCATTCAAATACTCTAAAATACTTTGTATATGAATATTATTGATTGCGTTTAATCTTTTTAAAGTTTTCAATGAAAATCAAAATTTGATATTTAACGAGTTTTTAAATTTTGAATTTAAAAAATTTCAACAAAAATTAAATAGAGAATTTCTCCTTTTAGCAATATTTCTCATTGTTAATATCAAGTGAGTGCGTAAGAGAGAGTGCACAATGACATCAGCATTGAGTAATCCGATAGATTGATTAGAGTCGATAAGAAATTCAATTCAACCGATCCAATTTGATTTTATACATAAGTTTCTATATACCGGTAAAATAAATAAAGAAAAAAGAAGAGAAAGACATTCTTTTTCATTTTCCAAAAGCTTTCTCCAATAGACATTCACCACCCTTCTTCTTCAATATTTATTTTTTTTGTAAATCTTTTTCCTTTACTCTCGAACATAATAATAAAATTAAAGAAAAGAAGATGAAAGAAAAGAGTTTTTTTACACGTGAATGGTATGATAAAATGAGATGAGGAAGGAAAAGAGTTCTCTTGAAAGATAATTGTACTGAATTTATCAAATAAATTTTTCATTTTTTAATACATTGTGTAATACAATGTAATGCAATAAATTTATGGGAAAAAACTCTCTTAGGAAAATATGATGATTTTTATAGCGAATTCAACATACTTTTACTGTATACAAATTAACCATAAAGCCATATTGATAATTTTTCATTAATCTTTAATATGAAACATCTTAAAAATTCAAAATATTTAAAGAGTTTTTCGAGTACGATTTGAAAGCTTAACAAATTTTTTTAAATCTTTGCATTTGGTTGACAAGTTTATGTATATTAGCACGAAGATGATAAAAAATTAATTTTTATATCTGTTGGCAAAAGTAGACAAAAATGTTGCATGTTATTTACGACATAAATTATTTTGGTAATTTCACCGAGTAACCAAAAATAGGTTATAGTTTTCTGCTTACTTTCTGTGGTATGTTAAAGTTTTATAAACGGATGCAAAACGTAGTTTTAGTTACTCAATTAGCTTTTCAATTTTGAATTTAAAATACTATGATTAATAATGTCAGTGATAATTTTAACTAGTTGAAAATAGTCTGAAAAGTTCTTAAAATTTTTTTTGAAATCTTTTGCCTAAATATCCATCCTTCATGTCAAAAAAATAAAATTTTATTTCAATCTAAAGGATGAATATATCAAGAGCTCAGTTAAATATTTTTTCCTACTGTTACATTGTCTAACTTTTTATAGAAATCTCATAAGCGGTAAAAAGATGAGAAATTTTCCGCAATTCTTTCCGCAACAACTGAATGACATTTGTATTAAAAATAATAATAATACTGATGAGAAA
Source organism: Polypedilum pembai (assembly GCA_014622435.1). Lineage (NCBI taxonomy): Eukaryota > Metazoa > Arthropoda > Insecta > Diptera > Chironomidae > Polypedilum > Polypedilum pembai. The sequence continues at coordinate 64,435 of JACWBX010003723.1, forward strand.
GACGAGCATGTAGAGTTTATGTAGTAATTAAAACAAAAAGAATAAAAGAGACGAGTCGAGAACAATTACAGAAATATTGCTCCTATGATTACTTTTCGTAGACTTTTAATCTTTATGTGCGGTATATATTCTTCCCATATTTATTTATTTGTGTTTCGTCTGTTGACACAAGAAAAGAAACAAGAGGAAAAATACCTCATAACATATATTTTGTTCATAAAGGAAATATTTTTCAGAAACTGAAATTTAAACTTCAGTTTTATCGATAGAGATTGAAGTAGCGAATGAATAAAGAAAGATTAGAATTTTGATTGCATAAATCATAAAGAAGAGCTTTTAATCAACTTTTTTCATCATGACGAGTTTGCAATTGAGCTTAGCCTTGTGTACACAAGTAACAATTTCCTTCATTTTTATTCAATTGAGTTTTTCTTCTCTCAATAATGGAGAATAGGAGAAAATTTCCTCTCTTCCCACGATAAATCTCCTAATTGACCTCATTCGATAGAGTAAAAAAATTTTTTCTTCCTATCGTGAACGAAATCAATGCTGGGATTTTTTTATTTCCTCTTTTACTACTTTTTCAAATTTATCGATTTGATTTGGATACACTTTAGAATTTTTACTCGATTTTATGATGATGCAACGACGATGAAGATGATGATGATGGAAGAGAGAAAATAAGGAAATCTTGAATCGCTTCAATGCTTTTAACTTCATGCATACATTTGTGTGTGATTTTCATATTCATGAGTCTTCTCTCTTGACGTAAATGAATGAAATTACTGAATCATAATAACGGGTCTATAACTTATGCATCTTTTTAAAGAAAAACTTCTTCATGACTCTTTATCATTTTCATCAAATAAAAGCGAGAGCTCTCTCCTATGAAACCATAAGCTAGAAAATTATATATTCAAGGCAAAGATTTTTCAATTAATTGGTATTCAATATTTAGTCTTAAAAAAGAGCTTCTATATCAAGTTTTTAATGTCTAAACGTAGAATTATTTTTCATGAAAGATTTCTGGATTGTTTGTTTAATTAGATTGATTAAGACAATTTTATAAATAGGATTTCAATTTGTTGATTATAAACAAAATATGTAAAGAATTGAAAACAAAAATTTTAGATTTTTGAATTTTAAATAAAGTTTTCAAAAATTTAGCATTGAGCAAAGAATTCTGATAAATTTTTGACAAAAAACCTACATCTGCTCATCTATTTTAAAAGAACTTAATATATTTTATATAGTTTAAAAAATCTAAGTAAATCTATGTTAATTTTTTTTAAAGATGCTTTTCTTGCTGACAACGGAAATATTTATTGAAGACTCATAAAAATGCGAAAGTAATTATTGGTCTCTTCATTCAACCTCTATCATTTCAATGACTGCTGATACTTCTTATATTCAAAAGTATCTTCGCATTATCACATTCATAAAAAAATGCGCATTGTAATGACGCCATTTTTCCTCTTTTCTTCCTTCAAACAATGCAACCTTCTTTTCTTTGTATATACAATGATATTCTCTTCATTTTACTGTGATGTGCATTATTATGTACAATGTAAAATAACAGAGTGGAAAACAGAAGATGGGAAAGAAGAGAAAAACACAAATTATTGAGTGAATGTGTGGAATAAATTCCACTAAAAAATATAAAAATAAGTTTGTATAACTATAAAGTAGGAAGGGAGATTGAGCAACACAACATAAAATCCAATAACGAACATTACGTGTGGGAATATAAGAAGAAAATAAAGTTCTGTGTGTGTGTGTGTGAATATTAGCAAATAGTCTGGAAGCAAGAGTTGTTGTAAAAATGGAACTAAATTATGGCCCTAAAAAAAAGCTTTGAAATGGGAATAAAATGAAAGCTTAAATATCAGATAACGCTTTTTCTCTCTCTTTTTATTAGATTATTGCTATGGCATTTTTGTTTATGTGCTTTTTTGTCTCTTTTTGTTATTTTGATCATGATAAAAAGGTGTATGTGTAGGATAGATCGAGATATCGTGAATAGAAAAATATATGTATGTGTGTAGTTTGCATAATAATGGATATTAAATGTGTCATTTTTCACTAGAAAATTCCCTTCAATTTAAGGTCTCTATTTTTTGCCATAATGCGAATGTTTGCTTGCACGTGGGATAATAGTCAACCTCGAAATTTATGCGGCATTGCATCTAAAAATTTGTTTTGCGTGCACACACAAATGTGGCTTCTCAATGACATTTTAAGTAGAATATATGAGTATTCACACACACGTTTGTTTCCTTTTTCCTCTATCACTATCACTATCTCTTCCCTGACCTTTCCTTTTTTTCAAATAAATATTGCTCTTTTTCTTCTTTATCCTAAATTGTTGTCATGAGAACTATAAAGTAAGGTCAGAATTGTTGAAAATAAATGTCAATAAAAGTAGAATAATTTAAAGCTTTTCTGTTGATTTTAATGAAAAACAATGAAGCGTAAAATTGGTATATTTTAGTTGAAACTTAGTTCAATATTAAAATAATTTTATTTGTATTTGTTTTAGGTTGGTAACTTTTTTAGGAAACGAAGTTTATGAAAGTTTTATTTTGATTTAATGTTTTAATTGATGAAACAGAAATAACATTCGCAAAATTCAAAAAAGTTTTTGAAATTAATTTTGTTACGATTTTCTCATCATAATAATTGTCTTGCGCTTTTTTTAAGTAATAACCAAATGTTGCTTACGTTTTTTAAGCATTTTAAAATTGATTTATAATAAACGTTTTTCAAAATTTCTAATGGATTTTTAACTGTCTTCCCTCTAGTATACTAATATAAGGACCTTAAAGCCCCCTAAAAAAAATAAGCTGAGTTTTAAAAATAAAAAAACTTAGGCTTCTTCGAATATAAAGTCAGCTCTTAAAATTAAAGAAAAACGGCAGTGTTACCATGCTAAATGAAATCGCATTAAAATATTTTTTAAAAAATGAAATTTGTGAACTTTGAATTTCTCTTATCGAACCAATTTCGAAATTATTTTAATCCTAATTTGTTCACGAAAAAATCATCAAAAAAGTTCAAATATTTTCAAAGCAATCAAGAAGCAACTCTGTATAAAGATAGTTGCTGAGCTGTATCATTTGAAAACTTCTCAGAAGATTCAAATTTGTTGCTTTTTTAATCATGTAGAATTCAAAGATGACAATTTCATTTAATTACTCGACTTGTGTTATAGCAATTATGAAACAAAACAATTTTGTCTGTCTCATTAATGAGAATGAATGTTAAACGAGCCAAGACATGTGTAATTATTGTGTGCTAGTGTACAATGTCATACATGTGTGCCAAACAAAATGTTTCAAGAGAGAAAAAGAGAAATTAATTTGAGCTAATTGATTCTAATTCAATCAATAAAAGGAGTGGAAAAAAATCTAAATTTGTGTATAGTAGGAAAAAAACCAAGGCATAAGAAGAAGAGGAAAAAGAGAAAAGAAAAATTGAAAGATAGAAAAAGTAAGAGTTACCTATTTGATCGGCAGTAGAGCCAGCAGATAATAAAGCACGTTGATCGTTATTAAGAGACATTATACTACTATTTTCACTAGTCTGATCTGATTCATCAATGTTTATATAGTTATTGTGCGCGGATGATGTGATTGCTGTCGTTAACTTGTTAAGACTTGTCGTCACGACTAAATTTGTTGTTGGGGCGACGTTATTCGATGGATCGGGTTCAGTTTCTTGTGATGTACTTCGCGACGTGCTACCCGCAATTCGAAAGAGTTTAAAAGGCGCCATAATTCGATAAAAAGGCCTCAATTTCGGTCGATTTACTAAAGCTTTCGTCTTCAAATCCTTTGATTTGACTGTCTGAGTCTGATCGACTTTCAAATAGCCTTGTCTCTTAATTTTGTCAATTTTTCCCCCTTTTTTGTTCACTTGTATCAATAAAATCAACAAATACCGAGCACAAACTGATGCGCTCACAACTTTACTTGTAGCAGTTGTTAAAATCAAAACGTGACGACATTACAAAGACTCGGCCTAATATCTATTGTGTCTACAAAGTTTCTTTCTTTGTTTCCTAGCACGTTAAAGCTCTTTAGTAATGTTTCTTTTCTATGAGATTTTCTTACACTAAATTTTTTTTGTTTCTTTCATTCGACTGAAAAGGAAAACAATTTTCTCTTTTCCTTTAATTTATTGAATGCTTTTAGTTCTGAAATAAAAGTTTATATTTTTTTCTTAAGAGTGAAAAGAGAAAATATATTTTTTATGATAAAAATAAAAACACAATTTTGATATGAATTTTCCATTTAGTTGAAACGATAAAAATAAATACGAGAAAAAAAGATGAAAAGACTAACATTTATAAATGAAATGCAAGAAAGAGAGAAAAAAATAAAAACAAAACTCTCATTTCTTGCATTCATTCATTGGTAAGAGATAATAAAGACAAATAAGAAGATAGAAGAAAGACGTTAAATAATGAGGATAATTTTTTGTGTGTGAAAAAAGCCGGCAGTCGGTAATGGACTTTACCTCATCAGAATCGATTTCTCGTCTTCATAGAGAAAAACCTGGATGAGAAAAAAAAAAATAAAACTGTGCATGCATTTGCAGAATATTAAAAAGCTTTCATTTCATTTGTTTGTGTGTGCGAATGTACATTGAATATTTTTGCTTTCGTTCTTTCTTTTTTTGCAGCAGAAAAAATATATTAAGGTAGGTAGAGAGAGAGTGGGAAAAGGCAAATTAATTCTGTGATTAATTAGTGCCCACTTCTATTTTTCTCTCTCTCTATTTTCTTTCTGTGTATGAATGAATACATAAAGAAAATTGGAAAAGTTATTCTTGTGAGAGAAAAAACTGAAATATTTCATACACAAAAGAAAATACCTCCATAACAGAAAAAAGAATTTAGTTGAAATGAAGAAAGGTATAAAAATGTAGGAAAGTCATTTAAGGGCTAGTTTTTATGCTATTGAAACTAATGAAATTTCAATAGATTGCCTTTTATTTCAAAATTAACTTCATTTGAAGCATGATATCTGAGTTTGCAAATTTTAAAAAAAATTTCATTGCAAAACTGTCGCGAAATTTTGTTTACAGAATTTGCAAAAATCATTAATCATAAGTATAAAGAAGAATTCAATTTTCATGAAAAAATTTTCCTAAATGACATTCCTTTCACCTCACTTCAAACATATAATAACGAAAGAAAGAAGAGAAAAGAAAGAATGAAAGTTTGCATGCAAACAAATATAGAATTGTGCTTAAATATATTTTTTATGTGTATATATATTTATATTTTTTATTTAAGTTTGATGAATTTTATTTTTGAAAGCTTTTCTTTGTTTACGATCGAGCGAGTGAATGAATGAGCTTATAATAATTTTACATAAACAAATTCTATTTTGTTAATAGTTCCTTTCTAGCCTCTTTCTATTTTCATTTTTTGCAGACGCAGCAAAGAATAATAATGAGAAATGAATTTTTTGGCAGATTTCGACAACGTGTTTCATAAGCAACTTTCAAACATTGCTTTGTCATGCTAAAGTTTTACATTTTTCCACAATTAGTCTTCGTTATTTTTCTATGATGATTGTTTTGTATGTTCAAGCCACACCAATTCAATTAATTTATTAATTTATTTAAATTTTTCTATTTTCCCGCTGTCATCGTGCAGAGCATGACTGTTCATACACACGCCAATTGTCATTTGTTGAAAAATTGTGAATACACATATAAATTATAAATTTATAAATTTTTTCTCTCTTCTGGATATAAAATTGATTTTATTCAATGAATTTGTGGATAATTTAAAGCAATTTAATTCTAATTTTTCTCTCTTTTACCTTGCTTATGATATATTGTGTATTTGCTCATACAGGTTAAATTTCAATTTGAACAGCCACATGGCACAAATAAATTCCCTTTCCGCTTGAGAAAATGGTAGGCAAAGAGTAAAAAGTATCATCAAATGATTTTTCATCTCTCTCTCTCACTAGTTTTAAATTGATTACTCTTGTGTGCACATATGATATTCGAAAAATTTATTGCCTAACGAGTTTAGAGTAGTTTGAACTTTTTTACCTTTTACTATTTGAATATATGTATAGGAAAGAAGGATGGCAAAAATAGTTTTCAAATTTTTCTTTCTTTTCTTTTTATTTATGCAAAGCTTGGGAGACCAAAAAAAATATTTTTTGAATTTTCTAATAACACTTATCCATTTATTCCATTTATCTGAATTTATCAGTAATTTAATATAAATTTCTCAAATCATTTATAAAATTTTTAACATATTATTTACATTGTGTAACAGTACTTGCGACAAGAGTTGAGAACTCGTTTTAAAAAGCACAATAAAATAGTCTTTGAAAAAAGAATTCTGATATTTTTAATATGGGCTTGTCTAAAATTTCTTCCGTCAACAACAGATCGTCGAAAAAATCCTAAATTTTTGACACGCTCACATTTATATAAACTTCACATCATTTGGAATATGCATTAATCAAATTTTTTTAGATTAACGAACTTATTTGCTTTCTAGGATGTAAGCATACAAATACATAACATATCAGAAAGATATGTATAGAAAAATTTCTTTTACAACTAAACTCTCGTTAGGTAAACATACGAATGGAGTGAGAAATTATTTCATTCTATTTAGGAGTGAAGTCAAATGGCAAAAGTTATCTAGATTGAAATTTTAAATATTTATAGGCGAAAGTTTAACATGAGAATGCTTCTTCAATTATCTTAGAGTGCAACCGTTATTAAAAATTTAGCATTAACATCTTAGGTAAAAAAAACGTTTGTTCTCATTTTTCATATGATGAATGTTTCGGTCAGAGTAAAAAAGTTTTGCGCAAAAATTCATATCACACATCATACAGTCCACAAAATATTATTTAAATTTTAAAAAGAGTTGGTTGAATCGTAAAAGGGTTTTGAATAATTCTAGAGATGAATAAACTGTATAGATTAGGTTAAGCGTTTGTTTTACATACGTATGTGGTTTAGGTTCGTTTGTAAACAAAAATTGATGCAAAAGAGAAGTAGATTTTTCAACTATTACAGACACAATTCGCATAAAAATAAATAAAAAAAGAGATAGAAAACATTCTAGCAAATAGGAAGATTCAATGAGACAGAAAAATTAAAGAAATATCAGAAATTTTAATATAACGGTAAGATTTTGAATTTTTGAAATTGTTAAAAAGTCGTTATTTTGGATATTTTATTCGATTCTTTTAATTAAAATTTGAATTCTGAAAACTATTAAATTTTTTGACAATTGATGAAACATTCTATTATTCCTTTCAAAAAGGATATGTAAAGCGTTTCATAATCTTCTTTAGATCAGGGAAAATATAATAAATTTTCCTATGAAGCAGCAAGCAACAGCAAAACATTTGAGATTAGGAAATGGAGAAGAAGAATATTCGGTTATAGCTTTGACCACACACAAATAACGTGTAAAGAACTGAACTCATTTGCATTTCTAGTTTCTGGCCTTTCTACTTTCATCACCTTTTCTCTTCAGATTTTCCTTAAACATACACATATACACAAAAATCAGACGCCATAGCTTGACACAATTGAAAATTTATGCTATCAGGCAAAATAAATTTCGCAATTTATTTTTTCCTTCTAAAAAGTTTCTTTTTCTTCTTTCTTCGTTCTCTTTAAGCGTTCATAGCGATAGAAAGAAAATGAAACTTTTTTTAATTAAAATTCGGACATTAGTTCTTATTTGTGGTAGTTTTATAAGCCATAAGCATTTTTTTTTTCTAGGATGAGCAATAATTTTTTCTTCACCAAATGCGAATGAGTGAGTGAATGAAAAAATGCTGAATATCAAATCCCAACATTTATTATGCACATTTAAGCAGTGGCGTAGATCATTCATTCAAAGAAATTCATTATTATGCAATTCATAGTTACCATATGCATGCATGTTGTGCCTTATGTTTGATAAAATGCTGACGATGTTTGGTGGCATTTTTACTTTTTCATTTTTTTAATAAAAGTCCTGTGGAAGTGACAATTTAATTTTAAACTCGTTGAATTGTGGGCGGAAATTTTAAAAAAATTTATTTTAAATTTTCGAAAACCGTAAAATGAAATAATTTTTGACTTTGAGTTTAATAATTGGAATTTGAATTCAAATTATTACCAGGGTTAAAAACGAAGAAAAATCCCCACAAATCTCCACAAATCTCCACAAATCCCCACAAATCCCCACAAATCCCCACAAATCTCCACAAATCTCCACAAATCTCCACAAATCTCCACAAATCTCCACGAATCCCCACAAATCTCCACAAATCCCCACAAATCCCCACGAATCTCCACAAAATCCACTAAATTCACGTAAATCCCCTAGCGATTCCACATTTCCTCACAAAAAATAACCAAATCCTCACATTTCCTCAACTGACCTCAAATTTGTTGTTAACCCTGGAATTATTATAATTGAAAAATTTTTTAAAAAGAATTTAAATTTCATTACTTTGAATAGCATTATAATTTTTAAATTTTTCTAAAAATTAAATTAAAAAATAAAAACCGTTAAAATTTAAATTTTAATTTTTATAACCAAAATTTTTAAATAAAAATGGAATCTTTTGGTTCTTAATATGTATTTGGAACATCTCTTTAGTGTCATATTAATTTATTGAAAATGTTCGATAGTTAAGAGACGAAAAACTTGTGTAAATTCAATTTTGAGGAACATTTTTCTAAAAAATCTTTGTTTACAAACAATGACGAAAAATATCGAAAATAACAAAAAATAGGAAAGTTTTAAAATCTTTCGTCAGAGTTTTCTTCCGTTTGTATTTATAAGTACAAAAAAATGTTGATGTTGAATTTCAATTTAAATGTCAAGAAATCGTTTAAATTTGAATTCTAATTTTGAAAATTACTCTTCTGATGAATTTTGAATTATTCAAGAAATAAATTTAAAGTAATAAAATTAATTGGATCTAAAATATAAATCACCATCATATGGGATAAGAAAACAAGCGTATTTTTACACAAACAAGACCGTCAATCTCATGGGACGTCAAGTAGCTGCAGCATAAAAGCTCATGTTTCGTCTTTTTCTGTTGTATGCTTTGTCGAGCAACAAAATGAGCCATCATAAATCTCTTTTCGTTTTTCCTTCTGTTTTAACGCTTGCTTTTTTTCCTTCATCAAATCACTCAGTTTCATCTTTCAACGGATTTCAACTTTCACTCAATATTTTTTATTATTTTTATTTCTTCATCATCCGCTCTCATTCAATCGTTTCGTGACATTTTTGCTCATCAAACAGAGAGAAAAAAAGAGAAGAAATGAATCGAAAATCATTGAGATTGAGATTTGATAAAATAACTTTCTCACTCGCACACTTGTTTTTTTTTATTTTTGTGAATGCGAAAAAAGACATTTCTCGAGAGATGAGCGGAAAAGAGAGCAGTCAGTCACTCATTTTGCTATAATAAACATCAATAAAATCAACAGAAAGAAATCTTTCATGGATGATCGATATGATGATGATGTAATGTGAAAAATTTCGTTTCCACTTATGATAATTGTATAAATTTCAATTCGATTATAATTTACTGAATGGTTTTTCATCAATCGATTTATAAATAAGGGGTTAAATACAGTCGTAGCAAAAAATAATTATAAAGGAAGGTTTCAAGTGTTTTCGTTTTTATTTTTAACGGAGAAAAAAGTATATAATTTGATCTAATAATTTGATTTAAGAGGCATAATGCTTTATCGCATTAAAAAAAATTTTTCTAAAAAATCTTTTTATGTCTCATAAAACTTTTTTAGCTTTAATAAAGTTTTCTTTTTTCTGGTATAAACTCACTTGATTAAGATCAATAATTCATCAATGAAAAGCTTTTTTCAAGAACTTTTTATTAATATTTAAACTCTTTGTGCTACTAGGAATAAAATAGGAAATTATTTTTATTCACTTAGTTAGCAATCAAATTATTCGAATTTTCGAAAATAAAATATTTTTCATTTAAATATCTGTTTTTCTAGGATATAAATTTAATTTTCTCATGTTACATAGTATTTTTTGTCCCCATGGTTTCATCACTATTATCGGTTTTCTTATTTAATTTTTCGTCCATTTACTTGTCCACTTCTTGATGAAGCAATTTTTTCTCCTTCCATCTTTATTTTAATCAAATGAGATCATGTGGAAAAAAATCGATGAAATATAAAGAAAGTTCTTGCACAATTTTTATGGGAACAAAGTACACTGTTTTATGATTTTAATGGTGGAAAAAAGCACCGCTGGGAGATAAGTAAGCAATATTGCTCCTTGTACATAAGGTCATTGGCTCAACTTATCCTTATGTCACTAATATACTGTGATATACACTCCATATTCATTTCATATTTATTGCTGTAATTTTCCATTTGTCATCATGAAAGATTCCCTCGAGGATAATGGAAATTTTTGTATGGCTCTTTGATGAATTTAATACAAGCTCAAATATCAAGGAAGAAATTGATTTCGTTGATGAGGTGAGAAGGAATTATTGATTTTATCAAATTGTATACCTTAAGGGAATATTGAATATATCTGATCTCTTATTTGTAATATAAATATCAAATTTTATTGCATTTGCTTGAATGAATGAAGAGTGATATGTAAATATTTAACATATTGCGAAAAATTATGAATTGAGTTCATAAAATTGAAGAAATTAATTCAAGCATTTACTTGCTTGCTCTTAAAATATTTATGAGCGATGGCAATGATCAAATATCATTACTTCCTCTCAAGAATTCACGCGTAAATTTGCTTTTCACATAGCATGTCATCTCCTACATCTCGCTCTTTTATTCATGCTTTCCGTCAGCTTCTTCTTTTAGCTTCCACGTAAATATATTTATGTACATGTCATCATAAGTGGAGGAGCGTCAAAAATTGCCGTTATTTATTTGATCATAAAACAAACTTTTCTTTCTTCTTTTAATAAAAAGTTGTTTTCTATGTGCCAAAGTGGCGGAAGATAGACAGCGAGCAGAATAATTTCAAGGGATGATAACGAAGAGATTTTAAAGAAACAATCAAAATGAATGTAACATTCAACACTGAAATATTTGGACGAAAATATTTCGGTAAAAAGTTTGCAATGGATTAAATTTAATCCCATCTGAATTAATTAACTTATTTGAAAATTGCGGCGGATTAAAATTTTAATCTTCAATAATTTTATAAGAGTCCGAAACCGTTTTATCTTTTAGTCGCGACTAACTAAAATGCAACTAATTTTTAGTCGATTAAAAATAAAACACTAAT
>JACWBX010003723.1:82030-92997 GCA_014622435.1 Polypedilum pembai
AAAAAGAGTTCCTAAGGCTTAATAAATGTATTAATATATATGATGGCGGCAGCAGCAGTAGCAAAACAGCAAATGGCATGTGTATTTCTCTATATTCATGTGGCGTATCTGGCTGTCAAATAATAATTTATACAAGATGTATGGTTGTGTTTATATAATGTCGGGAGCTTTTATTAGTTTAATACACTCCTCATGTTTTTTCATCGTTAGAATTAGAACATTGATATACAACAAATGTTTTTATTTTTGATTTCGTTTTATCAAACTCAATTTTTCAGCATAAACATTAACCAGTGTATCGATAGATAAATTTTAAATAGTTGTTTCTTTATTTATTTTGTCATAAAGTTAAATTATATTTTTTTAATTGTTTGTGGCACAGTTTAATCTCTTCTTATATAAGTAACACATTTCACATTTTTAACAGTTAGGAATTAAGAAAAATTGATATGATAGCAAAAAATTTTAATTTTTAAATTTAAATCGTGTAGAAAAATCCAATATTTTTTAATTCGATGTTGCGCTTTTCGAATAATTCAATTTGAAATTCTTAAAAGCAGCTCTATTGAAAGTTTTATTTAGTATTTTGAATTATTTAAAATAGAAATAAATTAAAATTTTATAGAAAGATAATTGTAACTTTTTATTCTATTATAACTACCCAATTTCTGAGTACAAATGAAAGTTTTAAATTCCATTAACTTCAGAAATTCATCAAGATAAGATTCCAAGAAAAAGAACTTTTTGCTATCATGTCAATCTCCTTTGAGAAAATATTTTATTCTTCTATACATAGCTAAGAGTGGAATTTTTTGAGGGCGAGACGACACACAAAATAAATTATGAGAGAAAATTGTTAAAGCTCAAGTCATTTGTCATCATGCATTCATTATAGAGCGTTGATTCCATCGACTTCTTATCGTTCCGCGACTGACAGCATTCACAAAGCTCCTCGCTATGAATCAAATAACAATTTGTTATGTAGTGCTCATTATCGTTATATTCCGATGTGTAGGACTCGCTATCGGAATCGCAGCTACTGTCCGTGTCGCTATCATCCATTTGCTCAGTCTCCGGGTCGTATTCAAAGTATCTGCTTTGGCAATCAATGCAGCGACATGATGAGCTTAACGAGCAGTCTATTCCTAGCAACTTCGCAGCCTCACGATACATCACTTTAGTTGATATCGATTTTTTTGTCGTCAGAAATTTACTGTTGTATGAGAATGGATGGATAAACATTATTTATTATTTATTAAGCAAACATTAGGAATTATGAGGAGAAATTTTTGCAAAATTTGTATAACTGAGTGCCATGAGCAAACAAGTGTCATTGTTGCATAGAAATATGAACCCTCAAGGTAGGTTGGGCATTCACTGTTGATTCAATTATGAACGTTTCAGTTGCACAAGAAAATTTTCTCGTTTTCCTTCACCAGTCATTTGCACACACATAAACAAAGCTTTTCAATTTTCTCAACCGCAAATTGTTCATTTTCATCATGCATTCGACTTTCATCACTCATTTACTGCACAATCGATTTAATTTATTCATCAATATTTCCTAACTGAATGATTTTCCACTTGAAAAATTCTTTAATGACAGCTGCTCAAAAACATAATTTTTTGAGTGCTCTTGTCAATTGATATTCACGCATTTGTTTGCTCATTCATGCATTAAATATCAAATTGAAATTAGAAATTGAGTGCAATATTCAGAAAAATACGCTACAATCATCATCGTATAGTCATTAACATTATTTCTGCTCATTCGTTTTTAAAGGGGATGGACATTGGTATGAAAGTGATAGAAATGGAAAAATTATTAGTTTCGGTTGTCATAATTATTATCTTAAAAGTCAAAATTAAATTTCTGAACGTACTCAAAATATTTTATTAAAAATTTAAAAACAATTTGAAACAAAATTTAATTCAAATAAATAAATATTCACTTTTGAAATTTAACGTATTTTTTGTTTAAAAAAATATTGAAATTATAAAGCGGTCGCGCATGAAAATTTAATGTTTTGAATTTTAATTTAAATTAAAATTAAAAAAAGAGTTATATTTTCGAATCGTTACAATGTCTATCCCCTATATTCAGTGTTGCAAGCTAACGCAAATTTAATTCTCATTCTCATTATGCTTACCATTTCTGTTGCTCATGCGGTCTTTCGTCTCGTTCTGTAGCAACCTTCTGAACTTTATTCGTCTGTTGATTATTTGTTGATGTCGTCTCTGTTGTTGGTGTTGTTGTGAAAATGTTAAACCACTTTAGGCGCTTAATGAATAAGTTTATCTTTAACAGAGACTTTCTCGTTCTATCGTTAAATGTTTCTTTATCACTGACAACGTTTTGAGGTATTTTCGTTTGCATTGTTGTGTTGTTTTCGTATTTTATGTCGTTTGGCGTTAAAAAGAAATTCATCATTTCGGCACTCTGTGGTGTGAGATAAAAGAAGCATGAAAAATCATTAGAAGAACGAGCAAAAACGATGTGAAATAGAAACCATCATCATTCATCCTTTCCTACAACAAACTTTTTTTTCTTTCTCTGGTACCCTATTATTTTTCTACATACAAAAAAGCCCATATCTCATGAGGTGTCAGGCAAGCAGGCAAAGTTAGTAGAAAAAAAAATCAAGAATTTGTTCCAATTTCTTTTCTTTTCTATCTCTCATGTGCTACCATGTGTTGGCAACTGCTACTCATAAGAATCACATTTTTCATTTAAATACTTACACCAAAGCCTGTATTTAATACATAAACTGCGGCATTACGCTGGGGAAATATATTCGCCATAATAATATTCTTTTGACTCGTCGTCTAAAGGAAGTAAAAAAGAGATGACAGAGTGAGAGAATGAATGTGATAAAAAAATATTTTTTCTTCTTAACATAGACACACACATGCATGCATACACGTCAATTGACGATAAAATGAACATCACAAAAGATACTTTTCCTTTTTTAATCTAAATTCTAGTGCAATGTGCTATATATTAGCTTTAATAACACATTTATATCTAGGAATGGAAACTTAAAAAATTTATGTCTTTATACTTAAGAAGTATATGGTAAAAACTGACTGCTAGATTCAGTAAAAAAAAGTCTCAAAAAACACTTTGTCATGTTTCATATAATTTTTCGTAGAAATTTCATCCAACATGCGTTACAATGTGAAGATGGTCTGGAATGGACAACTTTTGCCTGATTTACAAAAAATTTCTTATTTTTATCCCTTGGTATTTTCTATTTAAAAGAATTAGAAACTGATTTATATAAAATTCCGTTTCCTTTTGACTTCAATAAATAAATTTTAATTTAGTTGCTAAGGTGTGCGGTCATAAAATTTATGAGTGAAAAAAAACCTTTCTTCTTTATATTTTTTTATTTCACCTAACAGGAAGTTTGAGAAAGACAGAAAAAAAGTTCATAAAAGCTTTCTCTTTTAACCTATGGCAAACAAGCGAGATAGGAATTTCAAAGGTGTGCTCATTTTACTGTTATATATAAAAAGAGTGGGGTAGAATATTATTGTGATAATAAGGTATTTCGCTTTAAATATGAAAATGATAATTTCTGAAAGCATGAGAAAATTTCCATTACTGTACCGAAAAGTGGCAATTATTGTGAGTCGTCACCCATCAGAGCACAAAGCCGTGCTGCTGTCTCCTTAAGGTTATGAATCGGGTGTCCCTTACTAACATCATTTATCATTTCTTTCTTAATTTATACGACAGGAAGATTTTTCTAATGCTTCATCATTACAATTGATAGCATTAATCCAAGATTAAATTTAATCTAACAAGAATATCAATTCAATGAGAATTGAATGAGTAAGAAAATGTTTTTACATTGTTAAAATCACTTTGACTGAAAAGTATCTCATTTTGCCATTGTACAAATGAAAGCCACCTGAAGAAGTTTTTTATCACTTAATTTAATCTAATTCAATTCAATTTGAATATTTCTGCCTTTAGACCTTTCCGATACGATTCTTTCTTTTTCTTATATCTCTCTACTTGTTTGACATCGTATTGTGCTCTTTACCAACAAATAAAATGATTTTTTAGAATAAATTTTATATCTGTTGAGTAAGTAGATTTAGTCATTTCCTTCAACCCTCTTAAATGTGTGTATGTGTGATGAAATTTTTTTTGATAGAAAGTATTCTTATATATATACAGTTGAAGCTCACGGGTGTACTTGATCTCAAAAAAATGAATATGTACATGCTTATACTCGTCAATATATGTATAATAAAAAGAAAAGCTTTAGATATGAAAAAGTCATTCGCTTGCGTTCACATCAAAATCCGTTTTTTGCCAATCATTTCATGACATTTCATACGAATGCTTATATTATGTTATAAAAATACTGTTACAAAATGTATGTAGTAACGAATGTCACTCCTATTTAAAATTCGAACGAAAATGATGAGTGCGTGTTTAATAAATTTTCAACAATGAGATGAGAATGATGAAACTAAATTTTTTTATCTTATTATTTTGTGAAAAGACAATTAAAAATAATTTTTGATTTTATTTTTAATTATGAACAAGGGAAAATTACTCTAACACAAAAATTTTAACAAAAGTTTTCGTTATCAATAGTTATTTCTCCTTGGTTATGAATTTTAGTAAATGAAGAATTGAAGTTAAAGTAAAATGAGAAATTTATAAAACTCATTTAAGGGATTTCATACTATTTCTCTTATCGATGAATATTACGAAAATACTTAATCAAAGGAAAAATAATTCTGATGAAAAACTAAAAAATAACGAAATTGGCTAGAAATAATGAAAAAAAAAGAAGATATTCAAATTGTCTCAGCTATTTCAGCATTTTGGCTTCAATTTTGCGTTCAGTACAATACATTAGCGGCATATTAAAATAATTCCAGTAGTATAAAACTGGCAAGCTTGTCTAAATTCAATTTTTTTAAATTTTGTTTACAAACATTGACAAAAATAACGATTTTCCTCTTTAACCTAATTTACAAAACTATAATAAATAGAGAATCAATTCTCAGACCTTGAAAACTCTTGGCAAAGTAAATTTTAGCAAAACAAGTATAAGCTGAAATGTAGAATTTCATTTCAAAATGCGAAAACAAATAAATAAAATTTCAAGACAAGGATTGTTGTCTTTATGTCTGCATAGTAGTTTATAATGATATTTACCCCATTAACAATTTAAATTGCTTTTCTCTATTTGCCCCACTAATTAATGTAAATAGAGAGTAAGACAATGTAGCGAATGTGCGGAAATAATAGTAAAAGGAGCGGATGATGAAGGAGATGGAGATGGGTCTTAAGTAGTAAAAGAGAAAATTTACAAGATTATAAAGCAAGTCTTTTTCATCCCCTCACATCTTTTTTTCTTTCTCTTTCTCTCGTTCTCGTTTCGAAAGTTATAAAAATTATGAGCATGAACTAGAATAATAGAAGAAAAGAGAAAGAGAAAAAGGAAATGGAATTCTTTATGTGTGTGTGTGCTTTGGATGCTGATGAAGATGGTAAATGGTTTTATTAATACTACTATGTTTCACATACTTTTGCAGTTTATTAGATACCCCAAGGGAGAAGCAACTAACTTTAAAATCCGCATTATGGTGAGTTAAGTCATCTGCAAATAATTTTATGATGCTATATCATGCCACTCGTAATAAAACTTTCTTTCTTCCTACTTTTCTCACATACGAACGGTGACATTGAAAAAAAAAACAATTTTTTTGCAGCCAACACGACGATCATCATCATCATGCATGTGTGCTGAAAACATCGAAAAGGCTTATCCCTCATTTTGAATTCCGCACTCTAGCTTTTTTTCTTGCTTTCGAATTCCGTCTATTAAAGAGATTTATAACTTGCATGGCTTCTTCTTATGAAATGTAATATAACATTTTTTCTGTATGCTTTCACACTTAGCACATGCATCATCCAATCCTTTTTTTTTGGAATTTTTTATACATTATACACACATCTTCTACCCATGTCGTCGCTATATGTGTATATGCGTATTTTCCTAGCTTCTTCTGTGATGGGTGCAAACGAAAGGAGAACGACGCATTGAACTTTTGTTGAAAAAAGAAAATAATGACAAGCACATTGAATGGAGTACTGAGCATTCATTCACTCAGATTGTATTGTGCGAGAGACGAAATCTCAGCATTCGCAGCAGTGACGGGTGAAGATGGAAATGAAAGAGATTTGTGAGTGAATATTTTTTTTCCTATTTTCTATTTATCCTAAAAAGAAATCACTGCTAGCTATATAGAGACCAAGTGAGCGTGACAGGCATCTTAGTTTGGTAGAATATCACAACATTCGAGAAGCTCAATATTGGAAGCATTCCTATGTCAGTGCTGATATTGTAAATTTGATTTAACAGCAAATTCTGTCATCATTGCGATGACTACGCAACATGAAAAAATTTTCCACAGACTGATGAAACAAACAAAAAAGAGTGAATTTCTAGACTGCTACTATAACAACAACCAACAGATGAAATTATACAACCGAAAAATATTTTTTTTTACTTCATGTGATAATAGATGTGAAATATCATCATCATCGTATGGAGCCATCCTTCGATTGTTATGATTATGTTTGAATTTTCCTTTGTGTATACTGGCATTTATACCTCCCTCCATTTACCATTGAAATAACACAGAACACTGTCGCCACTAGAGTCTTCATTTAGATCATGTATAGTGTGCTATGAAATCGATTGGGTTGATTTTCGTTGCTGGTGCTTTTTATATCAACTTCCATTCATCTTCTATGTATACAACATCATGTGGGAGAATTTATTGCGCATAATATTAATGGAAATGTGAACTTTAATACTTTCACTTTGGTCCATTAATGAAAATGCCTTGATAAAACAACTTTATGACCGTTTGATTACCATATTGATTTATTGTAAAAGCTTTGAACAAACTTGAATCTGAATTTTTATTGTTTCTTTTTACCCATCTCGGAAGCCCAGTGTGTAGGCAGATGTGTTTTGCATGCTTGATTGGACCGTTCTTTCATTCTTTTTCTATCTTTATTTTTTTTTAACCATTTCCAATTGAGTACTGTTACAATTCTAAGACATTGCCTCAAGCATGCAATCGCAACTATGTGTCGTAAATGAAAATTTATTCAACTCCTTTTTGTGCCCTTTTTTCCACTTGCTTTCTCAACAGGTATGTAATCCATATTGTGTGACAATATTAAGGGGTGAAAACTTTTGAAATATTTTAAAGTTGTTATTTTTTGTTCTTGTGAAGTATATAATTTATAACAAAATAATAAGCTTTTTAAATCCAGTTCTTTACTAAAGAATCTTTGGTTGTACTATGGTTAGAAGTAACAAATTCATACAAAAAATTTGATTAGGAAATGTTTTGTTAAAGGCTAATTAGGAAGACTAACAAAATGTACTTTTTATATGTCCAAAAGTATTGAAAAATAGCTAACAAATGCAAAAAATAGCTTAAAAATAAAAAAGATTAAATAATTCTCTTTTTCGTTTTGATTTAGATTTGAATCGATTATAAGAGCCAGTCTTATGCTCTAACAAGTCAAAAAATGTGGTGAAAGTTCTAGAATTCATTATTACTATTACATTCCATGTGTTGACATATTAAATTGTTTTGAATTAAATTTTCTATAAAAATATCTTTTGCGTATTTCTATCCCTTAGAAACAGATTGAACATGGTTGAGGCAACATGAAATGTAAAAAATATTTTAATTGAAGTGGAAAGTTTGAAAGTGGAAAAATATGTAAAAACCTATAAAAGGAATTTCCATACAAATTGTCTAATTATTGTGATTGAGTGAATGTTAAAAACGTATAAAAGAGTTCTTAAATCTATGAAGTATGTGAAAAGTAATTTATCTTTGCACTTTATTTGATTATATCTTTCTCATTCAATGAAGTATATTTACTTAATTACATTGAATAACAATGAATGCATATTTATCAAATCTTGTTGATGAAAGATTTGATTTAATTAATTCAGTTTAAGGAGCTTCATAGTCGGCTTTTGTTTTTAGCAAATGAATTATTCATCATTTCTCATCTTCTTTCTTCTTTTCTGCTGTCAATGATTTACTTACAGATCAAATCAAATGGTTCAATTTTTCACTTTCTTTGTCAAGATAGACAGCTTTCAAATCTGAATTCAATTTGAATTGTCCAACAATAATCCAAATGTCATGAGCATCGAATTGAAAATTCTAGTGAACTCATTTTTGAAAATAATAGAATTCTATGTGTCACCATTTGCCATTCAATCAAACCACCCGGAGATATTTTTTAAGAATGTTGCAATATCGGAACAGTAGGAGCTCAAAAATAAAAACTTTATGGCACACTTCATCTTGATGTTTATTGAAGAATTATTGAAATTGTAATTTCAACATTTAGTACAACGACACTCGAGGGTATGAGCTTAATAGATTTTCTCTCTTAAAACATCATTTTCAAGGGATAAGAATTTAAAGAAACTTTTAAAGGAAAATTTTCTTCCTATTATAAAGGTCTTGTATTCAACTAAAAATAGTCTTTTCAAAAAATGTAAATTTCATCAATGGTATGAAAATTGTTTTTAATATTTAGCATAAACAAGGGAAACACCGATACGTTGACGAGTAAAATTTACATATTTTGCAAAGATAAAAGTTGACATTTAAAAAAACCATCCCTTGATTATTTTCCTACGCAATTGGAGTATTTTTCTTATTTGGTGACTGAAATTATTTTTCACAATATTATTGAGTTTCATTGACACAGAAAGAAGATTCAGAAAAATAGATGTTTTGAACGTTCGTCCCAAGTTTAATATCTAATGTTTCGCGGAAATGGTTTTGAAGAAAGGGCAGGGTAAAAAGAAGCTGTTTACATTCTAGAGTAGCAAATTCATTGACATTTTTCAATGGAATATTTTAAACTTAAATGAGTATAATTAAAAAGCATTCTTGACTTTGAAAAAAGTCAATTTTCATTAAGGTTAATTTTCTTGAAAATTTCAAACTCAATAGACATACAAGCAGATGGTAAAAAATTTATATTACAGTCAAGCAAACATGTCATTAAGAATAATTTCTTAAAAGCACCGAAATTGAAATTGACAGAAAGGAAAAGAGATTTTACACATCGATAGATAGCATACAAAAATTTACCATAGAAGGAGATGAATTCGGCTACCTACCTTGTTATGATAAACTTTCTTTTCAGCTGTGTGTGCAACAACAAAAAAGATTGAGAATTTTTTCTCTCGTTTACCACTTTTCTTTCTTCTTTGCAAAAACACTAAAAATTTTACTCAAAGTGATTCATGTTTTACTTTATTTTCATTATGAATTTTCACTTCAAATCAAATTTAAATCAATAATAAGAAAATTTTTTTTGTTTGAAACTTTTTTATTAAGTGTTGAAAGTTTTAGAAAATTTAACACTTTGATGAAGATAGAGATAGTAAAAAATCTAAACAACAATTGTAAAATTCGCACTGAAGAAAGCTGCAAACTTATAGGTTTAGTATTTTCAAATAACTAACTTGTAATGCGAAAGCGCTCGAATTGATATTGTGCGAGATGTGTGTTGGAGTCGTTCATGGGAAGGCAGAAAGAAGAAAAAGGAAAGAGCGTACTATTTTTTTGTTTTGATAACAAAATTCTCTCGGGAGAGTGTTCTATAAAACTTCCAGACTGGAATAAATTTTTTTGATGGTTTGAGGGATGAAAAAAATTTTCATGAAATCTAGTATGAAACATGTGACGATGAGAGAGAAAAATGAGCGAGTTCGAAATAATTCTCTCTCGTTTTTCTTATCAGACTTTTTTTATTTTCGAAAACTGCAAAGAAAAAACACCTCCATTCAGTTTGGTGCCAATAAAGTCAGATGGATGAAAGTAAGCAAATATCATCACAGATCTGTGCAAATTTGCATATTGTATGATGAAAAAATCAGATAAACGAGTGATGAAGAATTCAAATTAGTGTATGCTATAGCAACAGTCGAGAGATAGATAATAATTTGATCATTATTTTACGAACAGAGAGAAAACGAGAGAAAAAAGGGAAAAATTAACCGCAATCATGCGGTGAGTGTGTGTGAATGGCTATGGCTCTGAAAATACACACACGTATCAAAATGTAAAATATTCGTGGCAATGGTGCAAGAGAATTTTTTTCCAACTGATACAATTAAATGCAGAGCTTGGATAATAAGCAAAATTTCAATTCAAAGTCGTAAAAATCATTAAAATCATTAAAATTAAAAAAAATAAAGATTATAAAACTCATTTATCTTGAAATGAACATAGTTTTTAATATTAATGAGATTTGATTTTATCTCAAAATATAAATCCTAGCGTCTTCTCTCAAAAATAAAGCCCGTTCGGATTGAATTTCCGAATTAAAATTGTAAGTTTATAAAGTAAAAGATTTCCAAATTTTTAATGGCAAAATCTGTAGATAATTAGAAGATCTATCAATTTAGCAATTCGATAATATGATTTAATTGCTTTATAAGCGCACAATTTCAATTCGAAATTCCAATCCGAACGTGTATTATTTTCGAAGAAAAACAGTACACTTTTTGGGTTGAATTATAAAGAGTTTAATTATCATAAATTACAGGAAATTAAGACAGTGATTAAAATTTTTTATTCATCATAAGGTTTTATTTCATAATTTCTAAAATAAATCTGATTCTTCATCTACTGACTTATTCAAATGTTCATACTCTGATAAATACTACAATGATTTATGTTGTATCAGGCCTTTTCTCTTTTTAACGAACATTATAATCATTTTATGTACATACATGCATGTCTAAAATATTCATATGTGTGTTTGAAGAAGAGGCACTCTGTGATGATTATTAATGCTTCAATGAAAGCATCTTATTGAATACAAAATTTGCCATTAGAGCATGAAACATGACTAAAAGTCCATTTAGCTT
>JACWBX010003727.1:753-26539 GCA_014622435.1 Polypedilum pembai
TCTGGGCGACAAAAATGCGCTAAAGTCAACTGATCCGGGCAAGTGACTTTGATCAATTTTTTCATAATTTTTCGTTATTTTCTTACTGTTTGTAAATAAACATTTTGTAACCAAAATTGAATATAAACAAGTTTCCCAGCACTTATACCACTTAGATTACATTAATACAACACTAAAGAATCTTTCTGAATACATTAGAAGAGCCAAAATGTTGAAATTGCGGAGAAAATTTGAACAAATTTTTTGGTAATTTTTCGCTATTTTTCTTCATTGTTTGTAAACAAAAATCTTGTAAAAAATTCTTTCGCAAAATCGAATTTAAACAAGTTTTTCGGCTCTTATACTGCTAGAATTACATTAATATAACACTAAAGAAGTGTTCTAAATACATCATAAGAGTTTAGAGGCTAGATGTGCTGAGAAAATCTGAACAAAATTTTTCTTTCGTAATTTTTTCGTCACTTTCGCTTTTTCGTTATTCTTTCGTTTTTCGTCAGAGATATTTTCCCCTTGGATTGATCTTAAATTTAAGATCAAAATATTTTTGTCTTACAAAAAGTTCGTTAAATTTAGATTTTTAAAGATCAATTTTTGACAAATTTTTTAGTCAAAATTTCCATCAAAATTTAAATAAAATTTCCTGTTTTACTTAATTTAAAATATTTTCACAGATTAGAAATGGAGAGAGTACTACCACAGCTCAAAATTGTCGTTAAAAGTGATAATCGTGATTGGCGTGCACATCTTGAACAAATTAGAACATTGCGAGCTAATATTGAAAATGTAAACAATAACTAAATTAATTTTCTATCAAAATTTTAACATTGAACATATTTCAGGCATCAGAAGAAGCACAAAGACAATTAAAGAAAATGCAAAGTGAAATTGTTTTCACTATGGATAAAATCGATAGTCGAGAGAAACATTTAAATAAAGATTTGAAGGTTCTAATAAATGAGTATAAAGAGCTCTCAATTGAGATGTCAAAAATAGCAAATGAGATCAAGGAAAATGAACAAACAAAAGTTGAAATGGATGAAACAATTTCTAAACTTACAAATGAACTTGAAAATGTTAAAATTCAAATGGAACAACGTGGAAATTCAATGACTGATGGAAGTCCTTTGATTAATATCAAGAAAGCTGTAATAAGGTTAAAAGAAGAAATTTCAGAATTGGACATAAAAATCGGTGTAATGCAACACACATTGACAAATGATATAATAAGAAGAAAAAATCATTATGCTGAATTTGATTTAGGCACACAAGCTGCTTAATTTTATTTATTTTCACATTTCTGTCTCAATTAATTCACGATTATTGTTATAAATTTTAAAGAATTGACAAAATTGTTTATAAAAAAGTCTATTAAAATAACAATAGAGAATAATATTGATCACACCAACTAAATGTAGTGTAAGTTTTAATGAAACTTCATAGCCATAACTAATGTCATAATAAAAATCTCCTAAAATTTTTAATACCCTCATTGGTAGCATAATTACAATATAAATTGTTCCAATTATCACTGAATGTATCAGCATGCTTCTATTTTCTCGTAATGATGATGGTTTGAACAAAGTTGCAACTATTGATACAATTATAAATGAAATAGCTGGAATGCCAGTTTCAATAATGCTCATAAGAATATATTTCTGTCTATATTCGAGAAAGTCATTAAAAGTTGTTGGCAAGCTGCTGCAAACTGTGCGAAAACTTCCATCCTTCAAAGTTTCTGTTTTTGTTTTGATACTCGAATATGGAAAGGCGTCAAAAATTGATGCAATCCAAATTATTGTGATGACATATAAAGCTGTTTTGACATTAATTTTCGGAAAAAATCTCGCGACAATCACTAAAGCAAGCAGTGAGAAGATTATTGATGTAATTGAGAATTGAGTGAGAAAATGAAATGAACTGCACATTTCTTCATTTGCAAACTCATAAAAAAGTTCTTCAATCATGAATTGCATTAACAAAAAGCTGTTGATAATGAACATTATCGCCAAATTCATTATGAGAATATCAAAGCCTGTTTTTTCACTTGATTTTTGTAGTTTTATCACTAAAATCAATGCATTTGTCACTAATTCAGCAATTGCTACAAAACTTCCATAAATCACCATTAACATTAATTTAATTGGTCTACTATTAAAATAATCGTAAAATTCATCGTGTGTATCAATTTTTTCTTCCATTTCACTCTTATTTTTTCAGACGACGCACATCCGAACTGATCAACAACTCAATTAACTTTAAAGTAAGAGAATGAAAAAAATGAGAGAAAGAGAGAGTCTGAGAAATTGAGATGATAAGAGAATTTAATTTCAGATAGCTGTAATGCAAGTTTGTTTGGTTCTTGATACATTGTATTCTTTCATTTCCTCGGAATAACTGTAGGTCAAGGCCATATGTTGTTTATGTTTTCAATGATTGCAGTTCTTTGACTTCATTTGTGATACAAAATATTTTTATAAAACTGATAAGAAATAAAAATAAATTTCAATACAAAACTTCATCATTTTCTTCTTTATTAAGATAAATTTAAATAATTGAATAATTTATATTGCACTCATTTTTCCTTTCTTTATTTCTTTCTTTCTGTCATCATTTGTGATCTAATTGAGGGTGTGATAGTTTTTTACGAAAAGATTTCGAAAGTTTACGAAGTTTTATAAAAGTTTTAAAAATTTATTTTTCCAAAACCTCGCTATTTGCCAAGGGAAAAATAACTCTGAAGAAAGAATTTAAAATTTTCGTCATTGTTTGTAAACAAATTTTCACAAAATTGAATTTAAACGAATTTTCCAGCACTTATACCACTTAGATTACATTAATACAATACTAAAGAATTGTTCTTAATACATTAAAAGAGCCAAAATGTTGAAATTGCAGAGAAAATTTGAAAGATATTTCTTTCATCTTTCATCAGCTAAAGATAAAATAAGATCAAATCAAATAGCAAAATTAAATTTTTTCCTAACATTAAATAGACGCTGTTAAGTATGTTTTATTTGAGATATAATGAAAGAGTTTTTACTTTTACAGTTTACTAAAATTATTTATAAATAAACTTAATGATTTGTTCTTCTTTTTGTGCTTCCAAAAACTTAAAATAACAAATACTGATATAACTTTTAGTTTTCCATCGCTTTAGTTATTGATTTAAGCCCAAATCTGAAAAAATAAAAATCAGTCTTTGAATTTAAAATTTGTTAAAAAATCTTACTCTCAAAGTAAAGTCCCAACTGCCAGTTGACAAAGCACATCCATCAGGTGATACTTGCAAGCATGAAACTTTATTTTCATGACCATATAACAAACAAACTCTTTGACTCTTCAATGTATCCCAAACATTCACTGTATAATCATTATAACCAGCAAACAATAATCGTCCACTGACAGAAAAGTCAACAGAATTGACTCCAAAAATTATACTTTCTTTGCTATATGTTGCAACTTCTTTATCAGCTCTCAAGTCAAACAAACGACAAGTCGAATCATCTGAACCAGTTGCAATTGCATCACCACTTGGATGAAATTTAACACTGTTGATATCAGACTGATGTCCTTCAAATGATTGAACAACATGACTTGTTCTCATATCCCATATGAATGCCATCTTATCACAGCTCTATAAAAAATTTAAAGTTCAACAAAAAGTCTAAATTTTTAGAGAAATTTTCACTTACACCAGACACAAATGTGTTGCCAACTTCATTTGGTGCTTGATCAATTGCCATAACATCACCTGAATGTCCATGAAAACTTTGAAGTAACTGACCAGATTCAACATCCCACAATGCACAAGTTGAATCACCACTGCCAGTTAAAATTTGTTGATCAGAATTGGGAAATACGCAGCAACTCATGTATGAAGTATGTGTGCCTACAGTTTTTTTACGTGAAGAAATATCTTCTTCAGTAGTGATGGGATAGACTGTAACTTTATTGTCTAAACCTCCACATGCAACTGCATTGCCAGAAGTTGAATAAGAACAGCTCATGACCCAAGTTGCTGGCATAGTAAGAGCATGCTCTTTATTAGTAGAAAATGCATCCCAAATAATTAATTTTCCATCTTGAGAGCTGCTCACAATGTGACGCTTGTCAGGTGACCAATCACTACACAAAACTTTTGCTTGATGTCCTTTAAGGATACGCCGAGGTTTTATATTAATGTAACTTATCATCTCTAATCGTTCTGCAATTGTCGACACTGGAATAAAATTTTATTTAGGCCTTGAGTGAGAAAAATGAAATTATTTTACAAGTGACGTCGTTTAGTTTCTGTCGTTCTTCTTCTAGCTTTTGCTTGAGATTTTCCGCTTCTTTCATCAAACTTGCAACTTTATCTGTTGAATTGTTGACTTGATTTGCGTCTGACATGACTGCTTGTGCCTGAATTTTATTAATTTATGAAGAATTTAGTTTTAGTCCAGTTTTTATGGAAAACTCTTGTGCGCAAGTGCCAGTAATAGAGAAAAGAAGATTTTTAAAATGAGAAAATGATGAGTTCGTTACTTTCTCTATGCTGTAATGAAAAATTGAAAAATGCATAAAATGAACAAAAATTATCTTTTATTATGATGCTGAACAAGTATAATATACTTTTTATTTTCAATAATTATGCATAGTTTTCACAGAAAGAATTTTTTTGTTCATAAAGAAACATCAAATAATTAGAGTTCGGCATTATGCAGATAAGAAAAAGAAATATAAGCATAATCAGAGTTGTATTTTGTAGCTTTTTGCTACTTTCTACAGTAGATTTTTGGCTACTGACTACGGATCAGTAGTTTAACAACTCTGAGCATAGTTATCTTCTTCTTATCAACATAATGCCAAACCCTATAAATAATTTATAAAACAGCCTTGAATGATTAAAAATTTGTGCAAAAAAATGTCTTGTAAATAAATTAAACTGGTCATCGTCATCATGATTTGTTGTTATTGTTGTTGGGCTGGCTGACAACACATTAACTGATGAGCAGATTTCAGGTTTAAGATATAATAAATATGTCATAGTGTGTAATAAAAATATTTTATCAATTTAGACATTCAGATAAAGTTTTATGTACACCAACAAAGCCAATAAATTTATTCATGATCGCCAGTTAAGAGCATTGAATCTTCTGGAAGTGGTTCACGTTTGTAACTTGGCTCAGTAACAAGATAAATAACGAGAGAACCATATAATGCGGTGAACATTCCAATGGTGTTGAGTAACATAGCATGACTTGGAAGATTTTGATAATCATTTGACATAGCAAAGAATGCTTTTTCTGTGAGTCCCATAAGCACCGCAATGAGACATAAAATGAATGTAATGAGTCCGATAAACACATGCAACGGCATGAAATAACTTCTGAAACTTTCTTTTGCTTTTGGGAATAAATAACATGTAAATCCTGCAATATATTGTCCAATAAAAATGATAACTGCAGACAAACCAATCCAAGAGTGCAAAGAATATAAATTTGGAATTTTTGGTACTGCATAGTTATGCGAATTGAAAACT
Source organism: Polypedilum pembai (assembly GCA_014622435.1). Taxonomy (NCBI): domain Eukaryota; kingdom Metazoa; phylum Arthropoda; class Insecta; order Diptera; family Chironomidae; genus Polypedilum; species Polypedilum pembai. The sequence goes on from JACWBX010003727.1 coordinate 6,275, forward strand.
GCAATTAATCCAATTAATGCAATGGTGAATGCAAGACCATGAGTAAATGCATGAGCAACTTTGAGACTCTTTTTTCCAGCATATCGGAATCCACGATAAATTAAAATGGCTGAAATGAAAGAAATGAATTAGAATTTATGAAAATTTTCCACAACATTTTACTTACAATTTCCTAGAAGAAAAACAAAAATAATCATGCAAATTGGATGCCAGTTGAATAAAATTTTTGGATTTTCAACTGAATAACCAAATCCTCCCAAATGAACGAGAATCCATGAGAGAACCAGAAGCAACAAAAAAGCTCCAACGAGTTGTGTTATTAAATAAAGCAAACGAAAGTTTACCAGTCTTGCTTGAGATGAACCACGATCCATGTTGTTGTATTTGAGATTTTTTTTGTCAACTGTAATGGGAATGATTTTTAAAATTTTACAGATAAAGAAAATTTGTTGATTGTGTAATCTGAAGTGGATTTTTATCAGCATGCAAGGAATTTAACATTTGATGGATGTTTTGAAATATTATTTAAGAAAGATTTGAGTTTATTCATATTTAAAGAACCGTCAGCGTTCATCATTTTCTCTTTCGCGTTTTTGCCCTCATTTATTATTCATTGTGCCTTCTTATTCAATTTTTTTTTGTACCGCAATCTCAGAAAGACTCAACTCATGAACTTTCTTATTTGTTTTTGCTTTGGGAAAATTATTAATGCGTAACTAATAGTGAATTTCTAAAGAAACTAAAAATATATTTTCTCACAAAATCTAACATATTGTAACAAATTATTCATGATTTTTCCATGAAATTTTAAATAAATAAAATATTAAAATCCTTCTTGGTGTGAATATAACATTACTCATGGGATGATAAGAATTATCAAAAGGTATATACAAATTTCTTGATTGCTCTCAATTACTCAATTTAAATTTTTATAAAAAATCTCAATACGAGAAAATGAATATATTGAAAATGTTAAAATGCAAAAAATTACATACCTCTACCAAATAGTGCACGAAAAAGCAAAAAAACTTGTTGATTTCACTTTATTACTAAAAAACAACTTTTTCACTCTTTTATCGATTTTATTTCATTCTTTTTTTATAATGTCCAACAATAGCGGTTCTCTTTTAATGTACTTGAACTTTCTTTCACTTCACTTGAATGAATAAGACGAAATTCAAAGGTTTCATCCAATTTTGCACTCAATTAACTCACTTCCAACCGCAAATTGATGTCGAGAGAGAAATGAAGTAGCGGTATTATATGCTCAAGATGCGATGAATCTGACGTCACTTTAATGTATGATAATAAATATATGTATGTATACGCATGCTTCTCAAATGGTTTTAATTGAAAGAAAACAAATTTTCGTACTTGCAGTATGGATGGATTGATTTTGGTTTGTCTTAATTTTAGAATTATTTTCAAAGAAGTTCTTATGTATGATATTGTAAAAAAATCATTAATAAATAAATTCTGAGCACTAAAGAATTCAAAATTTAAGGCTTAGCATTGAAACACTTAAACACTTAGTGCTGAGCACAAAACACTCAATTCAGTGGTGAGCATTAAAATATTCATACACTTTGAGCTGAGCACTAAATGTATGTGTTGAATATCAAAACATTCAAAAATAACTTTAAAATATATATTATATAGTAATTAGCAATTGCTATCTTCAGATAACAGTCAACAATACATTATGATGATATTTTTCTATTTCAATCCATTCAATCTGTTTCTTCTTCTTATCTTCAATTCATCTATTTTTTGTACTCGTTGGAACAACTTCAAATTCAAGTTAAAATAGACTTAGAGAACAAATCAATTGATAAAAAAAGAAAACAATTTGTTAAAGATAAACAAACATAGTCTGTAAATAAATGATAAAGAGATTTTTGACAATGTCAGACGTTGTTGATGTAAAAGCAGGCATTAAAAATATTCTGGATCGGATTGCAATTGCTTCTCAAAATAGACCAAAGCATGTAAGCATTATATTATTTCATAATAAAACTCAAACGTAATTTCTTTTTTCGTTTAGTTCACAAAGCCAGTTAAACTTGTCGCTGTTAGTAAAACTAAGCCTGTTGAAGCTATTATTGAGGCATATGAAACAGGACAACGACATTTTGGAGAAAATTATGTTCAAGAGCTACAAGAGAAAGCAAATAGTCCTATAATTTTAGAAAAATGCAAAGATATAAATTGGCACTTCATTGGACACCTTCAAGGGAATAAAGTAAATAAAATTGTGAAATTTCCTCGACTCTATATGATAGAAACTATCGATAGTGTAAAACTAGCAGAAGCTGTAAATGCAGCATGGGAAAAGAATCGTTTGGAAACTGATGGCAAGTTGAAAGTCTTGATTCAAGTGAATACTAGTGGAGAAGAAAACAAAAGTGGCATAAAACCAGAAGAGCTAACTCAATTGTATCAACATGTGACTGAAAAATGCACAGCACTTGAAGTTGATGGATTGATGACAATAGGTGAATTTGGCTATGATTATTCAAAAGGTCCTAATCCTGATTTTGTATGTTTAATGGAATGTGCTGCTCGTTTGCCAAATCCTGAAAATATTGAACTATCTTTCGGAATGTCTGATGATTTTGAGAAAGCTGTAAGTTGATTATTCTTCTTCTCTTCAGAATTAAAATATTAACTTCTTTCAGATTGAAATGGGAAGTACAATTGTACGAGTTGGCAGCTCTATTTTTGGTTTTCGACCTAAAAAACAATAAATCTCAAAAGTTTATTAAATAAAATGTCTTCCAAACTTTTAATTTAACGTATTTATTAACTTTAAAATTTTCAGCAGCGCTTTTAAAAATAAAAACAAAGTGTTATGAAAAATATTTTTCACATTAAATTTTATTAAAATGGCAGGAGAAACTTTATTAAATATAAAAATAAAGCAAGAAAAACCATCTCCAGAACGAGTAGAATCAAAAGATGATCGTGATGAAATAGATAAGATTCTAGATTCACGACCTTTTAGTGAAGACGATGAAAAGAAAAATGTTGAACCTGCAAAGTAATTTTATTAAAAATATTTATTGTGAAATATTTCATTAAATGCTTTTTAATTTACAGAACAAGTGATGAATTGTTAGAAGAATTATTTGGTGTAATTGGTGCAAATGTAAATGCCGAAGAAATATTCAATGTAAATGACAAAAAGAAGAAGAAGAAGAAACGTAAACATTCAGATGAAGATGATGATGAAAGATCCAGTAAGAAATTAAAAAAGGTCAAAAAAGAAAAGAAAATTAAAGAAGAAAGAGACAGCGAAGAAGAGTTAATAAGAAAAATTAAAAAAGAAAAAAAAGATAAAGAGAGAGAAAAAGAAAAGCCTCCAGAAAAGCGAAAGCTTTCAATTGTTATAAAAGACTTTAAATTAACTTCAACAGTCTCTAAACCATCGTCATCTAGAGACAGAGACAGATCTGAAGAGAGAAAAAGAAAAAGCCGTGATAAGTCAGAAGACAAGAAAAAGAAAAGACATGATAAAGAAAGAAGCAGAGACAAATCGAGAGAGAAGAAATCTCGTGATAAAAAATCAAGCTCTGATATATCATTGTCTGATGAAGAAACTTATCGCAATTTTTATGATTATCATACAAGCTCTCGTTGGAATTATGAATATCCAGTACGTGAATGGGATCGTGACAAGCATAGAGACAGAGATAGGGATAGAGATAGAAGAAAAGATGACAGATAGTGAGTATAAAAACTTTTAATTAGAATATTAATAAAATTCAATTTGAATTTATAGTTATGACTCAAGATCACGATATCATCGTCATCGTTCAAGATCTCGCTCGAGATCAAGATCACATCGTCATTCACCAATTGACAAAAAAAGACTTCTTGAAATTGCAAGAAAGAATGCAATTTCTATGCTCAAAAGTGGAGTGTTGCCAAGAATAAGCACAAATACAAAAGAAAAGTTAATGGCAAAAATTAGACATGGAGGAAAGACAATTGAAGAATTGACAAATTATTGCAAGAAATTATCGAGAGCAGAAGATTTGGGTGAATTATCAGAGTTGTCAGATAGTGAAGGAGAAAGTTTGTTTAGACCATTTCAACATCCATTTGAAGTTAAAGATCGAGGTCCAATTGTCATGAATATAAAAAATTCTGTTCCAATTGCACCGAAACCTGCAAGCGAATTGAAAGCAATAATGGCACAATTTCCAGTCTCATCAGGTAAGCAACATCAAATGGTTGAAAATGCTTGGATTCCAGTGAAAACTACAAATCCATCGACTTCAACAACATCGACTACTACAACAACAAATGCAACATCAAAATCAACTACATCATTGACAAAGCAAATTCAAGAGCAACTTCCTGAACTTGCTAAGCCTAAACCACCACCACTGCCAGCAGTTGAAATAAATCCAGCTTTACAGCGACCATATGATTGGAAGAGCGATGAACATTATTGTAAAGACATCATTCCAGCATTGGCACCACCACCAGCTGTAAGTTCTTTCCTTTGTATTTTTCAACTATTTTTAAACAATTATTTTTTATAGCCTCCAGTTGATGTATCAGAAATTATATCACAACGACTCAATGCGATGAGAAAGTTACAGGAAAATCCCACAGATAACGAAGCGTCAAAAGTTCTTTTTGAAACACAACAAAATGTGAGTTGAATCACGTAAATAAAAATACTTTTTAATTTTAAAATAATTTTTTTAATAGATGTCCGCTTGGGCAGCATCAAAATATACACCTGGTCAATTTATGGGTAGCACAGATGTTCGAGTGTTGTCACAAAAAGAATTATCAGCAGGTGCTCAAGCATGGGCAAAGAAAACACAATTAATTGATACTGCACCGTAAGAGAAATTGTTTCTAGATTAAATCTTTTGTTAATAAATATTTTTACTTTAAATAGTGTCACATCAGGAATGGGAATGCATTTACTGAGAAAAATGGGTTGGGAACCTGGAGAAGGCTTGGGAAAAGAAAAGAATGGAAGTTTAGAGCCGCTGTTACTTGAATTGAAGTTTGATAAAAGAGGATTAGAAGCAAATGAAGAGGTATATTTGTAAATTATTGCTCAAAACTGTCATTTAATAATAATTTTTTTCCATAGATTCTTCGACAACAAAAAGGAGGAGGAAATCCAAATAAAGGAAAGAAAGGTGGACCTCGAGGAAAAGCAGAACCAATTTCTATGGAAAGTTTACAACAAAAACATCCTGTATCATTACTTGGTGAATTGGCATCAAAAAGAAGATGGGGAGCGCCAAATTATATTCTTGTTAGTGAAAAAGGGCCTGCACATGCTAAGAATTTCATTTTTAAAGTAAGTTATTAACAGTTTTGTTATCATAGACGTCTACGATCTACGAATTGGTCTATATAGACAAATCAACGTTTAGATATACATAGACTGGTAGATGTAGATTTCTACGATAACAAAACTAGTTATAAATTCTTTTCTTGTTACATTTTCAATATTTAATTTATATTTTCAAACAGGTCAAGTTAAATGGCATTGAATATACTTGTCCAAATCCTGCAAATAACAAGAAAGAAGCAAAAGCAGTAGCAGCAAGATTTTGTTTAAAGGAGCTTGGAATTTTACCATAATTGAACATTACAGGACAGTAGAATGAAATTTCCTAAATTTTACATTTAATTTCGATTAAAGTAAAATTAAGAAAGATTTCATCGTTCTTCAATTTAAAACTGCGATTTATTTGTGTTTTCTCAAATTCACACTAAAAATTTTTTTATTCACATGTGACATGAGACAGCACATAAAATTTTCATTGAATTAAAAATATACAAATTTTCATGTACACAATAATAGAAATTTTGCAATGAACTATACTTTAAAAAAATTCAATGCAAAATTTTCCTTTGCCATGTGGAAAAATCATTTATGACAAGAAAAAGCTTTCATCTTTTGAAAATTTTATTATTTTCGATCGGTGAAAGCTCAATAATGTTCAACAATCAAAAATTTTTGGATTTTTATATTCTTTCTTTTTGATGAAGATTGAAAATTATTTATTTTCAATATTTATCACAATAGTCACAAACACAAAGGAATTTATTGGACAAAGTAGAACAAAGTTGTTATCGTAAATACCTGTGCCTATGTTTTTTTTACAGATCTACGCGTAGATTTGGCTGTACAAGTAAAATTACAGAAAGACAATAAAAATAATTTTCCTGTACCAGCAGATTCACAGGCACAGGCACCTACGAAGTAACAACAATGAAGTAGAGTTTATTTTAATAGTTTTATCTACTTCTACTGATAGATTTGATTAACAGTATTTGATCAGAAAGTGCAATCTATTTTGCAAGTTAATCTACTTATGCATAAATAAGTCTCATCTACAATAGATCAAATCTATTTTGTAGGTGAGATCTACTTTTGCATAAGTAGATTAAAACTACTTAGTAGATTTAATTTTTTTAACAATTCTAATTTTCGAATTCCTTTGCTCTTGTGACTTAAAGAAAGAGTATATAAATCCACCTTTAAAGTTCTTAGCCTACATCAAGCAACTTGAAACACCTCGTAAATGTCAGAATGAATTTTTTCCACTGGGCAAAGGATCATTCTGCAAATTACGAATTGACGAGACTGGACGAATGTGTTTAAGGTATGTTTAAAATCAGAAAATGATGCTTTCTTTATTAAAATCCTTATAACATGGATTTATGCTTATTTTACTAATGTAAATAGCTAAACATTCAATAAAGTTATTAGTTAGACAAAAAATTTCAACTGTTTTAAAATGAAACTTCTTTAGGATGAGTTTGAGAAGAACAAAATTGAAAATGAAACAATTAAACGTGATTTTCATTATATTCATTTAAGAGAAGTGAATCGGAATCAGGTGTTTTCCTATTTTTAAAAATTACCATCATTATTATCATGAGTACAAGAATTAAAGAAACAAAAAACATTAAAACAAATTGAACTACTTCATTTTTCTCCAATCTTGATTCAAAATTAGCTTGAAAATTAAATTCTTGTTTTACATATTTATCAGAGGCGTTTCTTATTGACTCATTTTGTGATTTTTTGTTATCATTAATTTCCATTTTGACCTTTGAAATTTCTTCGCTAATTTTTTGTACATTAATTTCAAATATTTCATTCAACTCTTGATGCTGTTTAAGATTATTTTCAATATTACTCGTCCTCATAATGCTTTCATTGAATTGAGTCGTAAAATCATTAATCTTTTCATTAATTTTTGTAAACTCGTTTGCGTGTGTAAGATTAATTCTGTCAATCATCTCTCTTAGGTTATCAACCTCGTATTTCGTTACATTGAGAGAAAATTGCAAATTTTTGATAGATTCTGTTGCTGATTGATTTGCACATTTTTCATAAATGATGTCGTTTGGACTTGAGAAATTTCTATCAATGCAAACATTTCCAAAAAGATTTAATACTACAATTGATGATGGAAACATTGCATCAATCCTCGTCAAATGATTGTTTTTCAAGTCAACACGTGTGAGTTTTGGATTGTTGTCAAAAAGTCCAGATGGCAAAATTTCTAAAGATGTGAATGCAATTTGAATAGTTGTGACATTAGGAGCTCCATAAAAGACATCAAATGGAATTGTCTTAAATTTTGCATAGTTGATCATCAAAAGATTAAGATTTCCACAGTTATCAAAATTTTCTCGTGATATTTCAATAACATTTCTTCCAAAGCACTCATATTCGATTAAATTTGAGAATTTACTACAAGTATTTCGTGGTAAATATTGAGTTAAAGATGAAGATTCAATAAAAAGAACAGCAACGTCTAAGTCATTCATTGATGGTATATGTTGTCCTTTTATTGCTGTAACTTCACTCTCGTTTGAAAATGTGCCAGTTGCATGACAATTATATCCATCATCGTGTATCAAGAACAAACATTTGAGATCATATGAATTTGAAAATTTCACATTTATAATGAAAATTGCAATTGCTATCACTGTAAATTTAATCACTGCCATCCTTTCTTTATAATTGCTCGCGTTAGACTGAGCAAAAATGAGAGATTCATGACTGATGCTGAAAATTAAAATAATTTACTGATAACACAATATAAAAAAAATCCTACAATGTCTAGGTCGTGATCATTTTTTCTTTCTACATCTTATCGCATTATTACTTTTAAAAAAGAAATTTATGTGTAAAAATTTAATCATTCGGGTCAAAATTTAATGTTTTCAAATGTAGGTCAAAATGATTAGACATGTTTTGGTTAAATTTATTTCTTGTTTTTAAACATTTACTCAAGGTGGATGCATCTGATAAAAAATTTTGTTTCATCTACTGAAATCACAAAAAAATAACTTTTTGAAGAAAATGTCTATACTTGCAAGTTTTTAGTCAATAATTGACAACTATTAGATGAAGTTTTCAACCAGATGCACTTTATGTGTTTTTATTTAACTTACGTACTACTGGTTTACAAAAATAGTCAAAAAATAAGTTTTTCCTTCAAATTTTCTCATTAATATACATTTGTACGAAGCAGTAAATTTCAAATCAGTCGAAGATACTTGATTTAAGGCTGTTAAGTCAACATCGCATTTGTTCATCGTATAATTGTAATAAATTAGGATCAGCAGATTTAATGAAGAATTATCTATTTACTTAATAATTTGCAAATTAAGACTCTTGAACAATACTTTAAACGTATTATATTATTTATGTTCAATCGCTTTCAGTGACAAACATTGAATATTAAAATGAAAAATTTTCAAATTTAAAAATTTTATTTTGAAAATTTCTGTTTAATAAGCCAAAAATGCATTAAATAAATTAAACAAAAATTTAATGCCATTTTTAAATTGCCTATAAGTAAAAGTTTAAGCCTATTCTCTTGATGAAATTTAAAATCCAAAAGTGTTTCATTTGATTGTTAATTTTTTGTGTTACACATGTCTTTCTTTGTCAATATTTTACAAATTTCTCTTAATAAAGTGCAGAACGAGATATAAATATAGCAGAAAGTAATAAATTAAGTGAAAAATAAGAAATTTAAACCAACATGTTGAGTAAAGTTAAGAATGTCATTTGAATTTTATTTCGAAAATGAAATAAATTCGATTACATTATCTCGCGACTTTACTGCTCTTCTCTCTCATCCCATCACATTAACAAAGTTCTCTCGCAGTTGAAAAATCACAATCAAGAGAGTAACAAGACGATAAAAGTAAAAATATATTTATTTTTCTATCAAAATTTTGACAATGCTCAAGCTGATAACACACGTTGAGTGTAAAATAATTTGATACAATACTTCATAGTTAATCGAAATTTCCTTTTCAAGTGAGTGAGAAATTTAATTATCTGTGATAGTTTTATAAGTGAAAAATCGTGATTATGCAAATGAATAAAAAGAAGGAAGTTGCATGTTAAATTGAATGACAATATTTATGTTGTTGTGTTTAATACTACTGCCAAAGAAAAGTGACAAAAAAAACTTGTTATTTACAATCGATTCACTGGTTTCGAAATAACAAAAATAATCAGTTTAAGTGAAAAATAAAAAATTAATTGGCACAAAAATTTAAAAATAGTAATCAACATTCATTCACTCACACAGATATATATTGACAACCCTGTAAGTCTCGTTTCGTCACATTTATAGAATTTTTCCATTACTTGCTCCCTGTGCTACACATTCGCTCCCGCTATTTTGTTCAGTTCGGACTCAATTTTTTTGTGCTGCTCATATTAACACTTAATTAATTGATTAAATTTTACCGCAATATTATCAAATCAAAGACAAATTGATTTTTAATCGGTTTTAAGCTTATTTCATGTTTCGTAAGTGAACAAGTAACAAATGGGTTTTTTTTTGTTTGTCTTATCATACACATATTCTTTGATATTGAACTTTGAACATGAATATCGTTGACGTAAATAAACTTATTCAGCGATTCACAAGTTGTGACTTGATTTCAAAGTTTGTGATTGAATTTTGGAAGTTTTAATTTTTTTTTGTCTACTTTTGTTATCATCACACTGACCTGGATAAAATTTATTTTTCTTACTCGTGGGTGGCAATGATAATTTTTTTACGCATATTCTTTATTGTTTTTGTTGAATCTTTTGATAAGAATAAAAAGTGAAGACGAGAATAAACGAGTAAAAAAAATTTACCGGTAGTGTTTGTAAACATGATGGCCTTGACATTGCATCATTTAAAACTGTGATATTAATAAATAAGAAATCGTTAAGTTTGATAAATTTTTATTAAAAATTCATTTCTTGACATTTTCTTCCGTATTATTTAGTGTAAATTTGCATAATTTAAAATAAAAGTCATTGAAATGAAGCTATAAATAAAACTAGGTGAAATAGTGCATCCAATTGACATTTCTTGGCGTTCAAAAATAATTTCAATAAACAAATGACTGAAAATTAAAAAGACAAACAAAAATGTTTATAATTGAAGGGCCTGAGAACTCTTTGATATTTTTGATATCGCAATTTTCTCTTTTACTACAAGTTAGAGCCTGAAGTCGGCTAAAAATTTATACGTAAGTCGAGTAAATTTAGTCGACTTAGCATGTAATTTATTAGTCGACTTCGGGTTCTGTTACAAGTCTTAAAAGTAATCTTAATAACTCAAAAGAATGCTACTAGCTTAAGGAATAAAAATTTAAAAGAACTTCATGAATTCGTGCTATTGTTTTTAAACTGTAACTCTTTTAGTAAAAGTATCTTCCAAAAAATTCTTGTTTTTCGAAAAACAAACATATCTTGATACAAAATATCCTCAACCCTTGCTAATTGAACTATTTTAAGAACTGAAAAAATCAATGAAACTATTGAAGTTTATTAAAGTATACAAAGTAGAATTTACTTTGTCGCTTTTGGCTATGGACCAATAGTTTAACAACTCTGTGTGTGACAAACTAAGATTTATCTTTCTTTATTGAACTCAATAAACAAGCAAACAAACAAACCTTTTAAAAAATTTACCATGATCGACTCTAATTTCATTTAATTTGTTTACGACAGTATGTGAAAATTGACTTGCATAATAAGTGAGCATATATAAACAGTTTAAAATTACAAACAAACACAACGTTAAACAGCTGTCTATATAAAGTGATAATTATTTTATATTTAACTTCTGTGTCTTTGAGCTTTACTTTTGAATGAAATTCTCAAGCTAAAATTTTTATCAAATGTTTTTTTTGCTCACAATAAAGGCTGCTTACCTCACGCAAATTATGACGCTATTTTTTGTGAGATTTTGAACCACATTATCTATCAAAAAAAGGAGAAATTCTTCAATCGCGTTTATACGATTACTTGGACTTTGTACATTGAATGAGTTTCATTCATTTATATATACCTATGAGAATTTTGCTTGCAAAATAATACGAGAGAATTTTTCTTCCTTCTATTTTAAAGAAATCTTTATCTTTTTGCGTAAAATCATGACAAATAAAAATCTTTAAAGATTAAAGGTCTTTGATGTAGAAATGAAAAGATTATTTGTTTAAAATCTATATATCGATAAACAATAACAATTTTAAGAAATTTTTTATCAAATTATAGTAAATTTCTCAAATATTCCCAATGACATAAGATAGGTATAAGCAGTTACTATAAATAAATTTAAAATAAGAAAAACCGAATGAAGAAAAAAAATGCATTCGATACATATACAGTAGTAGATACGTAATAATAATATTTACACTCTATGTTAATCATATTATCATTGTATACTCACACACCTACATGATGTCAATAAATTATTTTAATCTCACCCAAGGGATGAAAACTTGACTTCAAGTTCTAAAAGATTTAAGATTTTTTTTACATCTTTCTCTAACCAGAGTTGAAAGGCAGTTAGGCTGCATTGGCTGCGCAGTAAAATTGCCAAATTACAAAATTTTTATTTACTTCAAATTTCTTTGAAAATTCACTAAAAAAATTCATTAATGACGATCGTAAAAAATATTTTTATTGAAATTTTAAATTCTTCATATTTTTACTTTCATTAATTTTCTTTCACGTGTGTGATATTTTTAATATCAAATTGATATTGAGGACTGGAGTGAACAATATTGAAAGAACAGGCTATTTACAACCTCATGGAAGTGATTTGAACAGAATTTAGTGAAAAAATAAAAAGAAAGGCATCTTACAGCTGCATGCAGCCTTTCTGCTTTAACTTAAATTAAATATTAGGCATAATGTGTAATTGTATTGATCTTTATTCTAATGACAAAATATTTGCATCAAAAGTCAACAAACTTTAGTTCAAGGGGTGCGAATTCTATGAAAATTTAAAAAATTTTTCAATGTTGTTTTCGTAGACGTCTACGGTGTACATAGATTCTATCTTACGGTCTACGACTTTCGTCTATGTAGACAAAATCTACATGTAGACCGTAAACAAGGATTTTCGTCTATGTAGACGACGTCTAGATTTTTCAATGATTACTCTGTACTGTTTATCAAAAGTTCTAACCTCTTGCTTTAATTAATAAATTTACCGCTTCATTCACTTGCCTTATAAATTTATCTAATAACAGTAAATTTCCAGTTTTCTGTATTTTGTACTTGCCAAGATAACGTGGTGTTAATTGCTTATCATATGACATGTGATAAAAAAATTCGTTGCTATTAATAAAGTCTCTAATTCTTTTTTTCTTTTTTGACAAATTTCAGATGATACGTGACTATGACAATGAAAAGTGACAAAAGTTTCTATAGTGAAATGAATAATTTTCATTTTCATCTCATTGATTATCTCGTGTTTGGTGCAATGCTTATATTTAGTGCATCAGTTGGTGTCTATTTTGGATATTTTAACAAGAAGAAAAAAATTCCAATGCACAATGACTCATTTGATGAGAAACCCAAGAATGATTTTGGATCAAAGTCGATGTTTGAATATTTACTTGGTAGTCGAAAATTAAAGTCGTTTCCCGTGGCAATGTCACTTGTTGCTTCATACGTCAGCGGTGTAACTGTGCTCGGTACACCAGCAGAAATATACAACTATGGTACACAATACTGGCTCATAATTGTCGCAATTTTCTTAATGAGTTTTGTTGTCGCGTACGTGTATTTACCCGTTTTTTGTTCACTCAATGTCAGCAGCTCCTATGAGGTATTTTATAACTTTTTTATAATCATTTTATCTTATCATTTCTAATTTCATTTCTATTTTGCAGTATCTCGAATTGCGCTTCAATAATCATGTGAGGACAATCGCGTCAATTATGTTTGTAATAGATGAAGTAAGTAAAATTGTCAAATGAAAATTTAAAATTTTAAATCTTCAACGGTTCAACTGTCAAAGACTATTAACAGAGAGAAAAGCTTTTCTGAGGTTGGAAGTTCAAACCCACTCAAGGTCGAATTTTCTGAAATGACGTTTTTTTCGCCTTAAATTTGTTCATTTGCGACTATTTTGTTATGCAATAGTTGCTTGACTTATGTAGGCAATATTAATCTCATTTCCACAGTTCAGTGTGAGAATTCATTCATGAATTCATTAGCATTCGGACTACTAACAGACAAACTCGGAGGGACATTTAACTTTTTTCATTTATTAAGGAATTTTTCACAATTTCTAAAGCTTATTTATTCATTTCTAAATATTAAAGAAAATTCAAAAAAGAACAAAATTTAGAAAAATTTCAAATTATAAATATTTTACAAACTTATTGAAAGGTTTTATTTCAAACTGTTGTAAGGTTTTGAAAATATTTAAATTTATTTTCACCGTTTAAATTTTTACAGCTCCTTTTCTTACCAATTATCATTTATGTGCCTGCTTTAGCTATGAATCAAGTGAGTGGCATAAGTTTACATCTGATTGGAGCAATTGTCTGCTGTATTTGTGTATTTTATACACTTGTTGGAGGAATTAAAGCTGTCGTTCACACTGATGCATGGCAAATTTGCATAATGTTTTTATCAGTTGTTGTAGTAGCAATTATTGGTACAATTCATTTAGGCGGTCCAGTTAATGTCTTTAATAGAGCCATGGAAGGTGGAAGAATTGAATTTTTCAAGTAAGTGATGAAGTTTTTAATAATGTTCAAGATTATGCAGATAAAAAGAAGAATTTTGCACATAATTCTGCATAATGCCGAACTCTAACTTTTTAATAAATTTAATTAACAAAAAACTTTTTTTCATTAGTTTCAATACATCACCTTATGAACGTCAAACCTTCTGGGCTGTGTTAATTGGTGGATTTTTTTATTGGACAAGTTTTAATTCAGTAAATCAAACAATGGTTCAACGATATATGAGTTTACCAAACATGAAGAAAGCAAGAACTGCAATATTAATGTTTACAATTGGAATTATTTTGTTCGTGTCGGTCTGTTGTTATGCTGGTCTATTGATTTATTCAAAATATTGGAAATGTGATCCTTTGACAAGTGAAATGATAAAACGTGATGATCAACTTTTTGTGATTTATGTTATGGAGACTGTTGGTGAATGGAAAGGAGTTGCTGGTTTATTTATTGCTGGTGTTTTTGGAGCTGCTCTGAGTTCGCTTTCTGTTGTTTTAAACTCAACAGCAGCTGTGTTATTGGAAGATATTTTAAAAGGTTGTTTTAAGAAAGAACCAAGTGAAAGAACTGCAGCTATTTTTGTAAAAACATCGATTCTCATCCTTGGTGGAATAACTATGGGATTTTTATTTATTGTCGAAAAATTAGGTGGAATTTTGGGTGTTGCAACTTCATTAACTGCAATAGCAGCAGGAACAACTTTTGGAATTTTTACACTTGGCATGCTTAATCCTTATTCGACATCAATTGGTGCTATTTTTGGAGCTGTTGCTGGTGCAGTGTTATCCGGCTGGGTTTCATTAGGATCACAAATAGCATCGGCTAGTGGAGTTGTTGTTGCACCTAAATTGCCTGTATCTGTCGAAGAATGTCCTGTAGGAAATTTAACAGGAATTATTATACCTGAAGTTCCTGATCAATCAGGAGTTTTTCCTTTATATCGTTTAAGCTATCATTGGATTAATCCTATTGGAATCTTCACAGTTCTTACTGTAGGATCAATTGTTAGTTATCTCACTGGTCCGAGAGATTTGGACAAAATTGATCCTGAACTTATCTCTCCTGTCATTCACTCTTTACTGCCAAATGACTGTTTTGCAAATTTTGGTATGAGTAGTAAATCTAAAAGAGCTAAAGAAAATTTAGAGCTTAATATTAATTATGAAGAAGATGATAATGGAACAATTCATAGTTGATTAGTGATTTAATTTTATACTTAACTAGATGATATAGACTGGTGGTGCTATAATTTAAAAATTATCTATTGAGAAAAATTTCAAATTTTTCTTCTTTAGATTACTTGTAATGAAAATTATTTGCCAAAACTTAAGGAAAGACTTTTACGTATGAAAAAAAATGCAATCAAATTTTAATTTAATTTTAAATAATAAACTTTTCATATTTAAAAACAGGATTGTTAAATTAGGTGAATCTACAAAGTTAATCTTACTTACAGTAGGCATGAAGTAGTATACTTCATAGTCACATTTTATTTTTGCAAAAGTACTGTAGGTCAAATATACTGGTAGAAGTTGATAAAACCTTCAAAAGTAGATCCGAATTTTACAACCCTGTTGAAATCCTTGATAAACTTTTTACAACAAAAATTCAACTTTATTAAGTTTTCAAATAAATTTAAATAAACTAATCTTAATCTGTGATAATTTTAGGATTTGCAAAATAAAAGAAATAAAATTATCAATGCAATTAAATTAAATTTTATTTTTGATTCAGTAAAATTGAATATTTTTCTAAAATCAGAACCAATTCATTACACTTGTATTAAATTTTTAACGATATTTTTTAACTTATAAAATAAAATAAAATTTTTTAAAAACCAACAATTTGTCGTATCCATGGTCTTATTGCAGCAACTCTTGTGTAAACACCTAAAATATATTATTTTATTATCAAAATGCAAATTTACATTAGAATAAACTTGCCTGGAATGCCATTTTGAGCACAACCTTGAGGTAATCCAAAAGATGTAATTCCAATAAGTTTTCTTGTCCTTATATTCCATAAAGGACCTCCGCTATCTAGAATTAATATTTTTAAAAATTGTCTAAACTTCATTGAGAAAGAAACTTTATAACTGTCATAAAATTGGGTCTCATAAAGTTACTTTATGCCGAAAGAAAGTTGAAACTTTACGACAATTATAAAAGTTTTATGAAGCATAAAAAATTTGTGTGGAAAAATTTTATGAACGTCACTTTTCATGCCTCATAAATTCACTTTATGAGATTCCAAATTTATGCCAGTTATAAAGTTTTCTTCTCAATGTTCATTTATTTTCATCACCTCCATTACAAGTGTCTCTATTATCAGCAGCAGCACAAACCTAAGAAAATAAAAATGATTAAAATTTTAAATAAATGAAAACTTCATAAATATTTCACCATTCTCAACGTTAAACGACCATTTCTAAAATGAACCAAATTGCATTGAATTTGGTTAGTAATTTTCAACTCAATCATTTTTAAATTATCACTTGATTCATTAATATTTTGTGTCGAACCCCAACCAGATGTAGCTACATTAGTGCCAACTAAAATAATTTCATTCCAAAAAGGCAATTGAATTGCTTGTTTAGTCAAATCATATCGAATAAGATTTCTCAATGTCAAAATGGCAGCATCAAAATCAAATAATTCTGGATTGTATAAAGGATGAATGTCAATTCTGCTAACATCGTGAATTGTTCCACCTGAATTTTTTATAGCAGATCCTGCACGAACTGTTTAAAAATATTTTTAATATAAATAATAGGAAACAACAAGGTAGAGACAGTTCAAAAATAAATTTTCATTTTTCAAGCTCGCCTTAACGACAGTAAGAAAAAGTTAAGGCATGAGCTTTTATTAGAAAGCTTTTATAAAAAATTCTTATTGAGAATTTCTGTTGATTTCCAAGGTTTTTTAGAATGTTTTGATGTTCAACAAATATATTTGAGTGTTTTAGTACTCAACACAAAGTGTTTGAGTGTTTTAGTGCTCAGCACTAAGTCTTAAAATGTTTCAATGCTCAGAACTAAGTGTTTGAGCTTTTCAACGCTAAGCCTTAGTCTTTAAGATGATTAGTGTTCAGTTGTTATTTATTAAGCATTTCAATGCTCAGTATATTTTTGAGTGTTTAAATGCTCAATATTTAGATTGTACGATTTTTAAATGTTTTGGCAAAAAAGAGCCGAATGCGGTAGTTAACAAATATTAGGTAAAAGTTGAAAGTTTTGCTGTAATATACATTGGAATCAACAAAAACTTCAATCAAAAATTTTTTTAAAAGCTTTCTAATAAAACCTTTTTTACTGTCAAAAGGCGAGCTTGAAAAATATTTTGAACTGTCTCTACCTAGGGAAAAATGTTTTCAATTTTAAATTACCTGTATATAACGATGGAGTAAATATTCTGATGCCTGAAAAAGGAAATTTTTAGTGAAAAAGCTCAAAAATTCTTTTGTAAATTAACTCACAATGTGCAGCAGTCAAAACATATTTGTATGATAAAATACTTCCACCACAAATGTGTTCACCCGATTGCAATAATGCAACTTGAAAAGGAGCAGTTTCAATAGTTATTTCTTGACCACCAACAATTCTACCATCAATTGATCTTTCTTGAATTTCACTGCATTCAAATATTGGCAGAATAAAAATTAAAATTTTTAAAAATTTCATTTTTGAACACGAACTAAAACACAAATGAAGACTTTTTGAAATTAAAAGTTCTTTTTATTCAGCAAAGCTACCTTGAAAAGTTTATAACATCTTATCAGACTGTTAGAGCAAATAGTAAAATTATTAAATTTTTTAAATGATAATTTTAACACATTGCAAACTAATAAAAGTTTAATTGTTCCTTGAAACAGTTAAAATTCAACAATTTTTCGTATCCAAGGTCTTATAGAAGCGACTCGTGTATAAACACCTATAAAAAATATAATTGTCAAAGTTATTTCTAAAGAAATTTCAAAATTAATTCAAACCTGGAATTCCTTTTTGAGCGCATCCACCTGATGGACCAAATGAGACAATTCCTATTAATTTCTTTGACACTGCATGTTGCATTGGTCCGCCACTATCTGTATATATTCAAAATTGTTAAGATTAAATGTTGAATATACCAAGTAAATTCTGTCAACAATTATAAGTTGAGCAGATGATGTCAAAGTATCTACTTATTTGACATTAAGATTACAAAATTTATTTAAAATTTACCTCCATCACAGCTATCTTTTCCTTCAGCTGCAGCACAAAACTTTGATGTAAAAAATTAATAAAATTTAAATTTTACAAATAATAAATACATTAAATTTACCATACGAGTTGTAATTCCTCCATCATCTATGTATAAAGTGTTACATTGTGCTTGACTTGTTACTCTTAACTCAACCATACGAAGGACCAAACTTGATTCATTAAAATTTTGTGTTAAACCCCAACCAGATGTTATAACAGCAGTTCCTATAGGAATAACTTCATTCAAATATGGCAGTTGAATGGGTTGTCGTGCAGCATCATATCTAATAAGATTTCTTAGTGTTAAAATGGCAGCATCATAATCAAGAAGTCTTGGATTGAAGTCTGGATGCATATTAATTTTACTAACATCATGAACTGAACCACCTTCAAGATGAGTTGAAGATCCTGCACGAACTGTACATTTTTTTAAATTAAAATTCTAGTTTTTGAAAAAGAAAATAAAATTAAATTTTACCAGTGAAAGAAGATGCTAAAAGTCCATCAGTGCCTAATAAAAAAATTAACTTAAAGGAAAAAAAATCTTAAAAAATTTCAAAATCTTACAATGTGCAGCAGTTAAAACAAATTTGCAGCTTAAAATGCTTCCGCCACATCTCAAGGTATTAAAATATAGCAATGAAACTTGATAAGGAATTTTCTCAATATCTACTTCGACACCACCGACAATTCTACTGTCAATTGCTTTTGGTTCTCTACTTTCACATTTTAAAATAAATGCAGAAAGTCCAAGAAACAAAATCCAAGTAGATGTCATAATTATTCAAGAACAAACCTGCAAATGAAAGTGAATAAATGACTGATGTTTTAATTTCCTATTTTTTTGCTATCTTTTGTTATCTTAATAGCCTTTCAGTGAGTTATCTTTTTCAAAATAAGAGAAGTAGCTTGTTTGCATAACATGCTATATTTATTTTACAATTTTGCTCTGATTTTTATATCAATTATAAATGCTTTAGAAGTTAATGACAGTTTTCTTTAACTTGTCAGTTCAATAAACTTTTTTATTTTCATTTCTCATCATCAATTTATTTTTAGTCAATTAAAAATATTCTAATAAACAGACTAATAAAAACATAAATTTACACAACAATCTTATCTCAAAAAAAGATTTAAATTTTCATAAAAGTCTCAGCAGCTTTATCACAAAGATTATTTAACTCAAGAAATAATAAAATAGTTCAATCCAAGAAATAATAAAATATTTTAATACACGGTTTAGCTGTTAAAATTTAAAACCAGGGGGCTATCTTTTTTGACGAAAAATCCTCTTAAAATGTCCCTAAAACTGCTTTTTTGAATCCAAAATTTAGGAAATCACTGAATTTTCTTACTGATTGTGTTTTACATTGCAATTTATGATTCTTTATTTCCTCACAACTAGAGAAGAAATAAAAATAATTAGAAATTCATAGCAAAATTAATTTTTAAAAGAAATTTTGTAATGGCTTTAATTAATTCAAAAATTGAAATATTCTATTTCTTAATTCAATCTTGAAAAAAATGATCTGATCTTAGATCAATTTTTTCGATTGAATTTTTTAAAGCCGTTACAAACATTCATTATATTCTTAAAAATCTTTCAATTTTCAGTTAAATTTTCATTTCGTTTCTATTTATGGTAATATATTTAATCATAAATTATAATATGGAACACAATTAAATTCTGTATTTTCCGAAAAATTTTGTTTAAAAAAACGCAGTTCTAGGGGATTTTAGAACATATTTTTGTCAAATTTGAATTTTAACGGCTAAATTGTAGATTTCAGAGTTGTAAAAGAAGAATCTACTTTGTAACTTTTGGCTACTTTTTACAGTAGTTTTTGGCTACTAGCTACGGACCAGTAGTTTAACAACTCTGGTAGATTTTATTATTTCTTAATTTAAACTTATGATCGAGCTTCAAAGCGCATTTTCACTGGATGATTTGTTCTAAGGAC
>JACWBX010003728.1:39006-55968 GCA_014622435.1 Polypedilum pembai
TTTTTTTAACAATATATCACGTGGACCATTTGCACAAATAGATTATTCCATTCACCTTTTCTCTGTGCTTAACATAATTATAATCAATTTTCATAAGCTTATGGGTCAAATGATATTTATAATTAAGAACGATGACTTGATTTTCATCATAAGAAATATCTTGTCATTTTCATCTATTGCTGCTGAATGAAAATCATAAATAATTAATAAGTTTGCAACAGACATTCAATAAAATTATCAAAATAATCTAAGATTTGGATTTCTCTATTGATTTTTTTTAAGATTGAAAATATTCCTTCTTTTAATGTAGCTTAAAGAGGTTCATTATTAATAATATTAACCCTCAGTGACGTGGTAAAAATGCATTTTTGCTGCAACAGACCAGTAATTTAGATTAATATTTAGTCTGACAGAAATATATTAAATTCGGTCTCAATTTTCCGTATATTTTATTTTGAAACTTGCAATGAAAATTCTTTAGTTTGAATTAATCTAAACTGAGAACACTGAATCACTAGAATCCACTTCCTCAGCCCCAAATTCATTTTTGACATATTATTTGTGAATTTTATAGCTTTTTTTTGAATAATGCGAAAATCTCACATATATGCGGTATTTGAAATACAGACGAAATTTCTGCATGCTTTCAGGCATTGAAAATATATTTGGGTCATAGCTTGGAACCAGTGTTGTTACACAGGCAGCCTGTGATTGCCTGTGAAAATATTTACAAAAAAATCCGCTATGGAAATTGTAGATGGCGCTTCAAAACGATTTAGGCGACATCTACAATTTCCATAGCGGAATTTTTTGTAAATATTATCACAGGCAATCACAGGCTGCCTGTGGAACAACACTGCTTGGAACTGTCATGGAAAATTTTTGAAGTGCCACGAGAAGAATTTTTTTGTTCAAGTGTGCCATAAAATAAATTTTAGCTCTTAAGTGGGTAGCAGATCAAAAAACTTTGATCACCACTGGTCTAATGTTATTAAAGTCATTAACGCAAAAAGTTTGGCGAAAAAGCATTCAGATAAAAACTAGTTAGGAAGAAAAATTTTTACTTTTAGAAAAATTGTCAATATTTTACATTTATCAATTCAATTTTTTTAAAGATTTTTTGAGGCTGAATAATTGCAATACATTAAATTTGAGATAGTTTTAAAAATTTAATATTCTTTTATTTTTTGTGTCTTATTTTTATAATTAAACTAAAATTCAATCAAAAATAACTTTCTTATGAATTAAATCTATGAACTCAATAAAAATTATTTTTCTTTATGAAGTTTGATGTCCTTTAAATATTAATTAAATTCTCATGCGAATTATCTCTTTCTTACCATAAAAAAATTGATAAACAAAATCATTCAGACACTTAACTTCTTTCCCCAATAACACAAAAGAGAATGTGAACGAACTCTTGACATCATATTTTCCACAATTTCATCTTACATGTTTTTAGCGCATTTTTTATTACTTTTTTTTCTTTCTTCATATCATCAATATTGATCATGTGCTTAATTGAGCAAAAAAAAGCATCAAATTTCATTACGATACAATGAACGACGAAATTTTTTATCCCCTTCTATTTCGTGTCGCTGCTGCTGCTGTTTCTTTCATAAATCATTAAGGAGAAAAAATGTAATGTGTGCGTGCATGCTTGTAAGTGAAGAAAATGATGTGAAATTAATTGATTGCAATTTGAAATTAATTTAAAACATCAAAAAAACTTCATTCACACCATTTTGATTTATTTTGATTTTTCATCATAAATATTACGTTTTTTCTCATTTATTTATTTTTTTCTTTGAAACTTTTTTATGCTTTTCACACATATGTGAAGATTTTAATTCCTTTGAAGTAGAAAAAAGAGAAAAAATTTTAAGCTGTTTATGCACATAATTACAGAAGTAAAAAAATTGATTCAAATGAATTTATAATTTAAAACGCAATTTATAAACGAAACGTCATAGCATTTATCAAGATATTTATTTTTTAAAAATTTATAAACTTTGTTAATTGGAAATATTTTTATTTTTGGAAAATTTATAAATTAAGAAAGCTTTCTGTGCCTACATTTGAAGAAAGCTATTTACAACCAACAAAAGTTCTCCCGAGTAGCCAAAAATACGTTACGACTTTCCTTTTACTTGCCGTGGAATGCTAAAGGTACACTGAGAAATGTTTTTTAGCTGGCATAAAAAGGAAAATTTATTAGACTCATAAAGATTTTTATGACGCTTATAAAACTTTTCTACCACTTATAAAAAGTTTTATGAGTCTAATAAAGTTTGCTTTTTAGGACTCATAACTATGCTCTATTGGCACAAACTTTATGTCAGCTAAAAAACATTTTTCTCTGTGTATATAAACAAAAAACGAATCATATTTTTGGTTACTCGGATTTGTGAAATTTTAAAAATCTTTAAATAGAAATTGAGTATAGGAAGATAGGCAGGCAGAAATATTACGCGCTGAAAATTGCTAATTACGTTTTCATCCTTCATTCATCACAATACACGATAGTTATCGAATTATCTTTGCTCTCTACAAATTTACAGCGAAATAAAACAGTGTTGTTATGTAGGTGTCTACTGACTACAGCGTACTTAGATTTCACCGTAAATTTTGCCTTTTATGGCAATGCAAAGGTGAAATTTTTTGCCTACGGCCTACGACTTTTGCATGCAAAATTTTCGTAGATAGTAAGTAACTTCACGTAATTTTTGCCTACGTAGTCAAAAGTCTTAGGCCGTAGGCAAAATATTTCGCTTGTAAAAACAGTATCTACGCGTAGTTAATTGATTTCGAAAGCAAAATCGTAGGCGTTAATATCTACAAATAACAATTCTGAAATAAAATAAATAGTAAAAGCGATTAGAAATAAGAGTCAATTGATTCTGTGAAAAATTTCATTAATTATTTTTATTTCACTGTAAAGCTTAAATATTTCATTAAAAAATCTATCACAAGCTTAGTCGACTTTATCTTTTAAAGTTTATTCTGGAATTACTTGAGAAGTAATAGAACTTAAATGTTCTGATAAAGTTTATAGTAAAATGTTGAAAAGTCCTTAGTTCGAACTATTTTTTATAAAATAAGCGAGCTAACTACTCATGTATCAAAGCTCTCAACTTTTGATATTGAGAAAAAATTTTAAATGACATTGTTTCTGGTAGAGAAACAAAAACTTATTTTAAAGCAATCTACTAACTTTTAAATAATAATTCTGTTAAATGAATTAAAACTGCAAAGCATTTAAAAACATAAAAAGTAATTTCCACAGAATCATTGCGCAATTAAATTCCACATTCATCTTTTATTTCTAGAGAAACATTTTAAAGTTTATTCATTAATTATAACAAAGCACAACAAACTTTTTGAGTTCTGTGTTTTGCCACAATGCAATTAATGCTTTTATTTTTGCATTTTCAGGTTTTCTCTTGCAGCTGCTGTCTTATGTAAATCATTTAAAGACAAAAAACTTTTCGAGATTAGAAAGTTTGTTCAAGTATCAAAAAATCAAACTTTTCAAGTCTCAAACATTTAATTTAATTTATCCAAATGACTCGAAAGAGACGAAACAAAAATAATTTGTGAATGAAATCAAAGTAGAGAGAAAATGAAAAACTTTTTTGAACTTTTTCTTTTCCATGTAGGTTTGAGAAAAGGGTAAAAAGAAGAAAAAGTTTTCTCACTTTTTCCCTTTCTTAAAAAAGTAATTATTTAGCATAATTAAAAAAGATTCATTCATTTCATGCATGTAGGTTGTTTCACTTACATACACAGACACACAAACACATTAGCATAGCAATTAGAGATAAAAAAGACAAAGTATACTGTGATGTGTGTTGAAAAAATTTAAAAAGCAAATACTCTAATTAACACAGATTGTGCTATGATGATACTTCTCCTGTTACTGCTGTTGCTATCTCAATCTATTTCAAAAA
Source organism: Polypedilum pembai (assembly GCA_014622435.1). NCBI lineage: Eukaryota > Metazoa > Arthropoda > Insecta > Diptera > Chironomidae > Polypedilum > Polypedilum pembai. The sequence goes on from JACWBX010003728.1 coordinate 42,957, forward strand.
CTTCAACATAAACTTAAGGATGTTTTTCGTGTGGTTACTTTTAAAACTTTCCTTCCCACCGCTGTCATTTCATACTGTTGAGTGAACTTTCATAAATTATGAAAAACTTTTCTTTTCTCTTTCATTTGCTTCGTGCTCTTTCTTGTTTTCATCAAGTGTAAAATAAATAAAGAGAAAAAGAAAATGTTTTATACTAAAATACATTTTATATATTTAATAATAAGTTTTAATAATTTAGCAGTTTCATTTTTTAACAATTATTTTTGAAATATTTTGTTTAACCGCTAAAAAAAATTTTCAAAAATTTCCAAGATGACTAAATTTTCAAATGAAAGCTTTTTTGAGGGGTTGACAACTACGACGAAAAGGAAGAAAAAAATTGAAAACGAAGAAAAAGTGTAGAAAAATGTAGAAAAGTATAGAAAAATCAAATCAAAACAAAGTTTTGAAAAAATTTTTAAATTTTCTTGAATTAGGTTTTGTAGACCTATTTAGATTATTTCTGTCAATTTTTTAAGTCTATATTGAAAGTTTGAAAACTCAAAACTTCCTTAATTATGAAATATTCATAAAATAAACAAAAATAGAATTCTACACTTTCTATTTAATGAACAAAACGGAGAAAAAGAGAGGAAAAAATAAAATTTTTTTTTGAAGCTGTCACTCCTCGAATTTTTTGCAAATTTTGAAACTACTTCGATTATGAAATTTACACGATGACAGATTTAACCCTCTTCTTATTGTAATTGTTCAGTTAAAATCAAGGGATTAGAATTCTTGATAAACAAAACAGAGAATTCATTGAAAAATGTTTTTTTGTATGAAAAGTATCAAAAACTTTTTTGCAATTATATTTTTGATAGAGTTCGCACTCCTTGGTCAAAATGAATTCATTTAAACTTGAAAATGCAAAATAAATTTAAGGTCACAAAAGAAGCGTTTTACTCTTTATGCATATTCATAAAAAATTCTATCAGAAAATTTTATGCACAAAAAAGAAAGAAAGAAGATTTTTGCCAACCTTTTGTTATTTAAAATTCATTTGTATCTTTAAAAAAAATCGTTAAAGTAGAAAAATTATTCAACACTTTTAACTAACTTCTCTAAAACTAATTAATCAAGTTTTCTCTCGCTGTCACATCACTATGCGATGCATACAATGTTTATGTATAAAAAACTTCAACAATGAATGGAAGAGAGTGAGAGGAAGAAGGTTTTCTTTAATGGCAGATTTCACATAATTGGATTTCATGATTCATGATTTTACATCTACCTTCATTAAATTTTTCAATTCAAACAACAAAAAAGTGCTAAATTTGATATTTTTTTTTTGCTTTGCTTCAATATCTAAGCAGACAATAACGAAAACAATATGTGAAAATAGAACAAAATTATAATTTAATAAAACTTGAAATCGATGAAGAAATTGCTTGCAAAATGTTGTATCAGCAATTTCATCTCAAAAAAGGCTCATCAAATCTAATTTTAATTTCAAATTTCTTTCTATATGAAATCATTGAAATTTTCAAAAAGGGTTCCAATTCAACCCCAAGGAAAGAAAAATCGCAATAGATTAAAGCACATGCTCGTTCAGACGTTAAAATCCCATAAAGCTCAATTCTTATCAGCTGTTTTGCATTGCTGATGAATCAAAAAAAAAAAAATATTCACAACGTTCTACGATGTTGTAGAATAAAATTAATTGCCATTGCACTGTAAGAGCTTTTAGCTCTTCTTGTAGATTTTTCTCCATTATTATTGTTGTTGTTTAGAGAATGAACAGAATAGACAAGTAAGTAAATTACATGTCATAAAAGAGGGAAGAATGAGAAAAGCTTTTAGTTTTTTGTTGTTGTTGTTGTCGTGGATAAACTTTATTTTTTATTTTGAATGATGTAGATACTTTAGCATTTAGATTAACAAAAACTATATGTTGAAATATACATAAAAGTGAAAAATTATCTTATATACCCGTATGAAGTTAGCCCATTCCATTTTCGACCAAACTCGGGCGACTATTCTGCGAAACAGAAACGTTTCTATGTACGTCGTTTAGGTCAACAGTTTGGGCAAATTGATGGCTGATTTATCTGTGTCAGCGAAGGTTTTCATTAGAAATTATTATGATGATTTCTTGTTACTCCATTGTGAAGCCTAGGGCGTTGTTTGTGATTGCTCCAATTTGAAGCATATTCCGTCACACAACGTGTCAGTCATAGATTATTGAAAACAGGAGATGAGCCTGATGTTCCCGTAAAATTCGTCGATAGACCTTACCTTTTATTCTGCGATCTGATAGCAGTAAGTTCTGAGCGTGAAAAATACCTGAAAATTCAGAATCCTCAAGGTTTCTATCTCGGGACTCGAATCTAAGACCATCAACTTGCAAGATCAGAGTCTTGTCATTGACCCACCAAGGCAGCTCAGAACTCAATTAGACATTATTCCAAAATAAAAAATGTAAAATGAATTTTCAATTGGCCGCGAGTATAAATCCACACAAATTCCAAGGAATTTAGAGTTCAATATTTATATAATAAAAGTAGATGTCGATAGTCATTTTGGCCGAAACGATGTACTTAATAACGTAACTGTTTGGCCAAATTTGGCCGAGCTAACTTCACATAAGTTTCTTATATTGAAAAACCAAAATTTGAATGAATTTTAAAAGTTTGATCTTCTTGTAAATGACAAGTTTTTTTGTTTCTTTATTGAATATTTTGCTTTGTAACGTGCAAAAATAATAATTCTTCAATTGATTTCTTTTCCTTTCCACTTCTGTCATTTTTAATTTCAATAAAACTTTTTTTTTCACAAATATTTTCCAATTTTTCAATTTATTGCATTTGAATGCAGTGCTAGAAGAGGAAAAGAAAGAAAAGTTGATGATAATTGTGCTGAAAAATCTGTCATGAAAAAAAATCTTTTATTCTTGGAATTGAGCCATCATAACCCAGATTTTTCTCTTTAGAGGATTGAAAGTTGTTGCAGACAGCTGAAGTGATGAACAGTGAAAACTGGAAAAATTTTCTAGCATTATGTAAGTACAGATGAGTGAATTGTTGAAGCATTAAAATGGATATCATATGCAAATCGCATATATATGCATCATTTGAGATTTCTTCTTTCACTGTTGTTAAGGGCAAATTGCAATTCAATGAAACTCAATTGTATTGTAAAATCAGGTGATGTTATTACAATGCTATTGTGTGCTCTGCTTAGAAATCATTTCAATTAATTTAGACAAAAAGGATTGAGTAAGAGAAAAATTAAATTCAGACTATGCGACGTCGTTTACAAATATAATGAGCATTATATAGCGCTTCAGACGACATTTTGAATAAATATGAGCAAAAGATAGCGCGATTGGAGTGTGAGAAATTGAATAGACATGTTTTTCGACTTCATAACGCCATTGTTTTAAACATTGAAATTGATAAGCAAAGCGAGACGACAATGGCTTCACATTTAGTTGATAAAATTTATTTTGACAGTTATCTCTGCCATTTTTCCATCATAAACATGATTCAGTACGATTAGCCTGTCAGTCAAGGCCACAAAAATGAGAAATCAGTCATCCACAAATTTTAATGAGTGGGTTAACTTTTACTCACTGTCATAATTTCATTTCACACTCAACAAAAACCGGAATAGAAATTTTTTGCCATAGGAAAGAAACTGTTGATGTTTATTAGTAGCTGCTAGCTCCAAAAACCATAAAGAAGAATTTTTAATGAAATTCTTAATCGAATTAAAATTGCTTCCGTCTCTTTATTTAACTAGGATTTTTTGTCCTTTTACAGCTTTAATTTTTTTAATCTTAATTTCATCCCATCATAATAACATTTAAAACATTTTTATTAGCCTGAAAAAAGTAAATAATTAAAAAGTTTTTTCATGGAAATTTTCTTTATTTACTAAAAAGCGAATTATTTCAGCACAATCAGGATTAAAAAAGTCTCCTGATAATAAAGAAATAAATAAATTTATATTGCCCAACACACGCAAAATAATGGTTTTTCAATCTCATGTGAATGTGTGTCTACATCAATTTTACTTTTTATTGTTTTTATCTCGTAAGCTTCTTTTTACTATTGAAAGTCAATGTATGCAGAAGAAGGGGTTAGATACTAAGTTAAAGAATTTAAAGAATAATTTTATTGTACTTGATTAGATAAAAATTGTAATTTATGAGATTTAAAATAAAGAAAGAGCGGTGAAATGTCGAAAAATATTATTTTGTAATTTTCATAGTATAAAATTGTAGAATTTTTCTTTTAAGCTGATTGGAATTTTTTCAACATCAAGATTAAAGCAAAATTTATCGAGTCCTTGATTTTTATTTTAAAATTTAAAATCGATTAGATGAAAAAGAAAAAAGAAGCTCAAATAGAAATAACTTTTGATAACAAAAACAGAGTAAACATTGCAACTCAGAATTGTTGGAATTAAGTGAACGTTTCAAAAACAAAGTATTTAGATTTTTTCCAATACATCCACCGGCTAAGAAATTTTCTCCTTGAACAACCAGCTTAAAATTTTTGACCAAAAATTTATCCACAACATATAATGGAAAAAATTCGGCTGCAAAAAATCGTTATTTTACAAAAAGTTTCAGCTGAATTTTTTTTCGGTTAGAAAAATTTCGTAAAAACATAACCGAAAAATTTCGAATATAATATTTTCATAGAAAAAGATAAAAATTTATTCAGTAGCCAAAAATATTCGGTTAATCGTATAAGAGTCTCCCAAATTTTCATGCTATTCAACATTGAAAAGGATATTTTTTTAAATTTCTTGAATCAAATCTTTCTGAGACATGGAAAAAAATTTTTAATAAGGAAATTTTCATGATAAGAAAAAAACTGGTTTAGAAATATCCAAGATAGGGACAGATCCAAAAAAAATTTTATTTTTCAAGCTCGCCTACTGAGAGTCAAAAAAAGTAAGTACATCAACTTTTACTAGAAAGCTTTTATAAAAAAATTTTGAATGAGTTTTTCTGTTGATTTTCAAGGTATTTTGCAACCAAATTGTAACATTTTGATTGAAATTTAAAAATCTGTTGAAACTAAAAAATTTTTACTGAAAATTCAGATTATTTGAGAGTTTTATAAAAGCTTTCTAGTAAAAGTTGGTTTAGTAACTTTTTTTACTGGCAGTAGGCGAGCTTGAAAAATGAAAAATTTTTTTGGATCTGTCCCTACCTTGGAAATATCAATAAATGTGAAAACCTTTGAAAAACTATTAGAATTTTATTTGAGTTTTTCGAAATTCAAGCTGACACAATTTCTGTCTGGATTACCATGCTTTTTTAATCTAAATTTCTTTGTAATCTTTAAAATGAGATTTCTAAAGAAATTGTGTAAATAAAAACAATCAAAAGTGTTATTTAATCTTATCAAAGCAATAATTTATTTATTTCCTTAAAAAATTGTTGTTTTTAGTAGAAATTGAGTCAGTTTAAATTTTAAATTTGTGCGAAAATGAGTAAATTGTTGATTTCAATCTTTTGTGCTTTTTCAATGGTAAAATTTAAAAAAATTTTAAAATTACATTGAAACTAAAAAAATTAAAAAAATTCCAGTCTTCAGCATTGAATGAAAATCAAATTCTCGAGCTCTTACAGTTGAATTCAATGTTTGATGTATTACATAAAAATTATGACAATCAAATAAATTTAAAATGGAACATTCAAAAGCACAACATGAAGGTCATAAATGCTCAATTTTTATCAATGTATGGATTTGCAGGTCAGGAGATTAAAGATATACATGATATTGTTATGGAAGAACTTGAAGCTGCCATGAATATTACTGGTAAATTAAATTATTTGTTAAAAGAAATTTAATCAAATTTCTATTTTAAAAAAATTAATCTAGGACCATCGACTTGTTTCGAAAATCTTATTACAATCGCTTATTTTGCATTTATGCAAACTGGATTTATGAATGCGGGTGTAGTACAAAATATCAAGAACTCTTTTAATAATATTTCTTCACGAATTTTTTATCCACTTGTTGAGAAACTTCATTATGAGTCAAATACATTTCAATGGAAACTTTTGAGTGCTTTAAATGATTTAAATCCAATCAGTGAAATTGATGAATTGCTTCAAAAACTTCATGACGATTACAAGGAAAAAATTTTGTTTTACGAAAATGCAATTGGTAAAAAAAACTTGAAATCATTTAAGACACTGAGGCAAAAATAATTTTTTTGTCCCAGTGTTCATTATCTCGTTATTTAGATAAATTTAATGAAAAATTATTTTTAATTAACAGAAAATTTAAAAACTGAAATTGAACAAACAAACATAGAATTCAATCAAGTTCGAAAACTTGCTCATCTGAATTTTGAGGATAACAAAACTTTTTACAAAACTTTGATGGAATTGAATAGACCTCAATTTGAGGGATGTTTGATTCCTACTTAATTTTTTATGAATAAAAAAACTAAATTAAAATATTGATTTTATTTCTTATTCTAAATTTATTTTAAAAACTATTTATGAATCTTTCTTTAAAAAATAGGTTTATGTAAGAAATCATAAGAGCAATTGAGCACCTCTGTGATCATGCGCTTGATCTGAAGAATAGCGTAGTGGCTTTTAGTCCAGGCTGCGCTTTCTTTCAGAATTTTTTCAGAAGTTTAGATACTTCGACTGCTCAAATGCTCTTGGAACGCACTTTAAAAGGTAAGGTCCCTCACGATAGTGATAATTTGGCAGATATACTCTGTAATGTTACAGAGAAGTGGGGATACTCATGCGATTTCATTGGTAAGGAGACTCTTCTCATTTGAAAGATCGCTAGTAGCAGTAAATTAACTTCTCTGCAAAAATTGCAATATACAGTCGATTCGGTCACTATTGTGAGCCAAGATTAGGTCACAACCAAGGGGGAAGAACTCTATCAAAAAATCTAACAAATTAACAAAAATTTTTGTTAGTTTCATACAAAATTTTTGAATTTCAAAGGTTATTTTGTTTCCGCTATCAAGAGTTCTAACCCCTTGGTCACAACATACACTTCAGTCTACGTGCATCCTGTGAGTTAGCAATAACTTCGCCTGGGAAAAATTATAATCCATCCATCCAAGAAATCATAATATATTAACAGCATTGATGAACAAAGAGTTTAATTAAAAAAAAAGGAAAAAATCATAATGATTGTCTGCCCCAGTTTCAATCCCTTTAACATGATAATAATAAAATAATTTTACACTTTTACAAGTTAATTTCAAAACAGCAATTTTTATTAGAGCATAAAATAAAGGAAATTGAGAAACAAAAACCCGAAAATTGTAATTGAAATATCAAGTTGATTTATATTATGGCATCAAAAATATTGATTTTTTTTCTCTTGTTGAGAATTTCAAAAACATTTATTCACTTATCTTATCATCAATAAATTAAAGTGTCACAAAAGTCATTTTGAATGACAATAAAGACAATACTTTTTCTTCACACACACCTCATTCATCCTTATCATCAATCATCAAAGTCAATACAAACAATCAATAAGCAGAAATATGGCTTACACATGAAATTCATACCTCATACAAAAGTTGACAATTTTTCTTTCCTTCCTTTCACATTGTTATAACATTTAGACATTCTTTTTCTTTACAAACAACTCTCGTAAGCAGAATTTTTTTTCTTTTTCTCCCTCGTCATACACATAATATGAGGAGCGAAATTCATCATAAACAGCATATTGTACAAAGATCAAAGCAGCAACTGACATGAAGCTTATTTTCAAAAAGAAAATTTCCCTAGAAATATGAGAGAGAAATTTAAATTTCACTCTCAATTTTTAATGCGCATGTGCAAATGATAATGTCAAGGATAAAGTTTAGTACAGGATGAAAGCATATCACATCATATGATGATAAAACCAAAAGCATGAAAAGTTGAAGAAATAGAACAGCATAAGAGATTGGAATTTTCATATATCAAGCTCTGAATAGAAGAAGAAATTTGCTTTATTAATTAAAAGTACATGTTGTCAGTCATGGAACGAAATTTATGTGCTACAGGATTTTGCATACATCTTCATTGTTATTTTTCGATGAGGCAATGAGTAATGATGATAAAATTATTTCAATGTCGTTTGATGAAAATCGATTTTGAAGGAATTTTTAATTATTAATATTCACTGACAAAGGGATGGAAATTGAGCTAATATGTGAACAATTTATTATTAAGATCAAATTTAAGTTCAAATATTATAAGATCAAATTTAAGTTCAATTATTTTAAGTTCAAAATTAAAAATTTTAAGATCAAATATTTTAAAGATTAAGTTCAAGTTCAAATATTCAAAAAGTTGTTAAGATCAAATTAGTAAAATAAACATTTTAAAGTTCAATAATGTTTCAGTAAATTTCCAGTGTCCCTATAATTTCCATATAATTCTGTTATTTTGAATTTCATTTCAAACATTTATTTCATGATAATACTGTGACTGATAGATTTGATGAACGAAGACAAGTGAATCCTTTAAGATTGTCATTACCATCGACAGAGACAGCAAACAATGTGAAAAATTCTTGAACGACATCATTTCAAAACGAAGAAAAAAAAAGCATGAGAAGCCTTCAAGCGCAAACATTTTCTTCTTTATTCTTCTTTGCATCTCTACGAGATATTCATTGCCATTCAAAAACTTCCAACACACACCAAGGAAATTTTTCTTTTCTTTCTTCTCGTCATTGTTATCATCATTTTAAGATGTTGAGATAACTTTACGCATAAATATGAAAAAACTAGCAAGTGTCAGTAAGCCAAAACAATTTCATGGGTGATTTGTTGGAAAATTATTAGGAGCTGAAGACATCAAAAACTCTACCTGAATTTCTCATGAAGAACAGAAAATTAACTTTCCTCTTCGGTATTCAATTGTCGTGTTGGCTACAAGAGCTTTTATGTTTTGCTTATGAATCGCAACAGCTTTTTAAACCCTCCTCAACTAAGTGAAGAGAAAGGCGGAAATTTAAAATTGAAATTCAACCTACTCAAAATTCTTTTAGGTAAAAAATTTCAGAGTATTTTTCTTGTGCTGATATTAAATTTTTCTTTGAATGGCTTGGTGTGCTGCTTTTTATTGTGAAACATAAGATTGTTGCAAAAGTGTATAAAATAAAAGATGAACAAAAAAAGTTATTAAAATTTAATATGCAAAGATTTTTCTCGATTGAAATTATTTTTATTGGGAAATTTCTGTATATTGATTAAAATCTATTTTTAGTTATTATTTATTGGAAAATTTTTTGATTAAATAAAAATGACAAAATTTTTATATTTTGTAGATATTTACGACAGATTGATTGATAAAATTAGAAAAACCTTTAAGGCATTTTATCTGGCATTATTCGATGGAAATTTTTATTAATAAAATTCTTAAATTTCTTCATTAACAAATTTTTTGTAAAAAAATATAAAAGAATTTAATCGATAATCGATAAATTAAGGTTGTCTACTAGATTATTTGAATTTCATCACTTTCATTTTGTTTCTCATATTTCTAGTGTTTTCGACAGAAAAAATTTCTTTGTTTCCCCGATGAAAGAAGAAACTGGAAATTACCTTTGTAAAAATGGATACGGAAAATAATAGACAATGAAAAAAAAATTGAATTTGATTTTAAGCCTTATCAAAATAATTCTTGTTGACCTTATGATTACCACTTACTGAAAATTACCCTGAAATACATGAATTAGATTTATTTAGTTTGGTGCCTCAGCATCCTAAATATTACTTTTGTTTAAAGTTGATAAACTCTCATTTCTCTTTAAACACAGTAAATTATCTAAGGCATTGTCTTAATCGAAGGTCACACTTTTAGGCAGGGAGGCAGTTAGGAAGGCAATTCCTTACAAAGACACGAGCTTAGAAAGATCTATTAAGGTGCCTCCAGGAAGGCACCTGCTTTATCAAATCTGCTTTTATTTTTGAAAAATATTTCAATTTTTTAATTTTTTCTAAAACTACGCATAAAATCAGACATGTGCCCACAAACATTCACACCAAACTCAAGAACATGAACTCCGTAAAAATAAAAGTTTTCTAAATATATGTGAGCTAGCAATTTCTCTGTCCGCTCAAAAAATCAAATCGAAGCTGTCGCTTGGCAAAATATTTGCTTATTTACCTTTAAAAGTCAATTTTATTTGCTGTAAATAAAAGATAATTTGTAATGTAGTAAAGAAAATGGATCTGAAATAAAATTTATTGTATTACAATTGATAAATTATTCATCTGTAAAATTAATCATAATCAATTTAATAATATGTACAAAGCGATTAGGAGAGAGACCAAAATATTATCATCATTTTCATTAAAATCAATTAAATTGCCTCACAAATTTTGTAATTTACTAATTTATTCACACATAAAATATTCATGGCAAACCTCATGCTGTTCATTTTGAGAATAAAATTCGTGGATTTAATTTTATATTTTTTGAAAAAAGAATAGAATTCGAGAGAGAAAAAAAGGAAGCGCTAAACGGATAATGTGGTTTATGTGCACTAATAAATTAAGCTCAACAGTTCTTTTAATACCTTTTTTTCATTCATCCATCCATCTAACTAACCATAAAAAAACATATGCGAAGTCTTTATCTAAATGGAAGTTAATAAAGATAACTCCAGCTCATTATATGCTTAATTAATTATGAAAAGAGAGAGAAAAGCACTCAACCTGAAAAAGAGAGAGAGAGAGAGAGAATTGTGTTAGTTTCAGTTTTTCTCATTTAAAAGTTGTTTCTGCCACCTTTTTTGCTGCTGCTGCTGTATATAGACACACACATGAATGTGTTTTTTTCCTCGCTTTATAGTGTCATCATCATACAGATATATTCGCGCGCGTATATTAAGTAAGCTATTAATGGAATGAACGAATATTTATTTTATACCCTTCGCTCCAATGAGGCTGAAATGAACGCAAACTTTTATCTATCTCACATACATTCGTACATATTTTATGAGATTATGCTTTGATCAATTTGGTGAAAAAAGGAATTATGTGATGCATGCAGATCGTGCGAGCGTAAATTTTCTCCGCACTCATATAGTCAGGCTACTATACAACCATATGGATTTATCCATGTTAAATCGCTCATGATAAATTTAATCATAAATTTTTCGTTCGATAAAAGATGAGCATTGAAGAAAAAATTTGATGATACAAAATAGATTTCAAGAAAAAAATTTCTTTTCTCTACTGATAAACTGCTTTAAATCAGAGTTGAAAGGCAGCCGAGCTGCAAAAAAATATTTTTGGCACCGAAATGATTTTTCAACATAAAAACTTTATCACCACAAAAGTTTTCACCATAAAAGCTTTTCACCACTAAATTTTATTTAACATAAAAGTTTTTCACCATAAAAATTTTTTCACCAAAAATCTTATTCAACTTGTTACGCAATAATCAGCTATACTCTTTTGTAAACAAAAATTTAATTTGTGAAACAAATTTTCGCAAAACTCATCACAAATACTCGTTGAAATGAATTGAAATGGACACAAATTTAACGAATATTTAGTGAATCGTCTGTATACAAAGCAGTGAAAGTGATTTGAATAGGATTAAAAGCAAAAATGAAATGAAAAGAAAATTTAAAATTTAGCCACTTTTCAACTCTGCTTTAAACTCTTCAATTTTTATTGAATTTTTTATATATTGTATTGTATTGGACAAAGATAATGATGGCAAATTATATTTAGAGAAAGAAACATAAAATTTAAGCTTTTTATTATCATTTTCTACTTACTTGCTGTTCTTTTATTGCGTTTCAATGTAAGCAGTAACTTTAATGTTTTCTCACTATAAAAAGCTCTAAACGATGATGCTCCACTGCCTGTTATATTTCAAGGACAAAAAAACTTTGTCTCTGTCTTTATAAAAATGTAGGTCTTCAACACTATCACAAAATGCATATAAAAGCATCTTTCATTGAATTCTAAATGCATTTTGCTCTCGTTTGCTATATCGTCAACGATACATGCATGCTTGCTTCATTCCATAAACTGCATTAACATTAAATGCCTCTTGAATGCATAAAAAATTCATAAAGATAAATTGGGTTTTCACCCTTTTACTGATATATGCTGTGTTGTGTTGTGCATTTGCATGGTAGAAGAGGAATAATGAGGACAGAAGGCTCATGCATATCGAAACGACAACATTTTGCAGTGTGCATAAAATAAATTTTTATTTCATATCTCGTTCTGCTTTATTTTACATAATTATATGTGCATCATGTTGTTGTTGTTGTATTACATGTTTTATTTAGTGAAAAAATAAAAGTTTTACATTCTTCTTTTTGTTCATATTTGAAAGAGAAAAAAATGTTTCTTAAATTCTATAAAAAAGATTTCACACGAATTAAATTTGTTGTTACATTGAAACTAGAATAATATTGCCCGCAATAAACTATCATTAAATTGAGCTTTATTGTCTATCAATCTATGTCTATTTTCTATTTATTTTTCTAACAAAATAACTAAAAATCAGAGTTGTTAAAATAGACAATTTTGGCTGTACAACGAAAAGTTTATATTTAAGATATAAAGGAAAAGACAAGAGGACGGTGACTATAGCGGACGATTTCGCTTTTTTCTTTGCTTCTATTCGATTTATTTTTCGCTTTCTTTACGCTTTTTTCGCTTCTTTTCTCAAAAATTTGTTTTGTCCGCCATTCGTCACAGTAACCATCTCTCTGAGAAAAAAGCTATCAAGGCAGATTTTAAATATAAACAACTAATTGTAACAAATAATATCTTACATAAAGAAAAAGTTTTTTAATTGGCATAGAGTTAAATAAACTTTGCTTTTTTAAGACTCATAATTATGAGTTATTGACACAAACTTTATGCCAGTTAAAATACTTTTTCTCCTTGTAGTTCTAATCAAAAAAATGTGTCGTAAATTTTACAGAGAAATATAAATTTCGATGCGGTTAATGGATTATTTGTAAGCTGCCTGCTCGCATGATATATAAATATA
>JACWBX010003728.1:55988-72302 GCA_014622435.1 Polypedilum pembai
AAATATAAACAACTAATTGTAACAAATAATATCTTACATAAAGAAAAAATTTTTTAACTGGCATAGAGTTTAATAAACTTTGCTTTTTTAAGACTCATAATTATGAGTTATTGACACAAACTTTATGCCAGTTAAAATACTTTTTCTCCTTGTAGTTCTAATCAAAAAAATTTGAATGAATTTTGACTAATTAAAATAGAGTTAGACATTATGCAGATAAAAAGAAAATTTTATGCATAATTCTTGTTCTTATCTGCAAAATCCCAAACCCTATTAATTGAGAAATTAGAGCAATTTTAAATTTTTTGCCTGTTTCAACAACTCTACTAAAAACTCAATCAAAAAACTCTAAAATTAATTATCAGCCATTATCAAATTAGGTCAACTAAATTTTATCCATTCTTAAGCAATAGATTTATGAATTAAACATCTGCTACATGTACATGTGCTATTTATGTCATCGAAAGAAAGCCTTTTTGCTGTTACATCCACAGTGTTGACAGAAAAGGGTTACAAAATGGTAATTAGCATTAACGATTTTTTGCTCTTTATAATCATTTGTAAGTGACATTTTTCGCTTAGAGAGCGAGTTATTTTTAATTTCTTTAATAGTTTGAATTAGGTTATAAATTTTGTCATCTTGAATTGACTATAAAAAGCAAGTCCTGAACGTGATTCTAGTTTTTTCATATTAAAAAGAGTAGCTAGTAGACACAAAAGTAGATTTTGGCTACAGTAGCCAAAAATTACTGTAGAAAGTAGCTGAAAGCTACAAAATACTTTAACAACTCTTTTGAAATGAGTCGAAAATCTTTCATTGATCTATTAATAAACTTTATAAAAAGTTCATTTTATTATTTCGATCGATTTAGTCCTATTTCAGTCACAAACAAATTTATTTGTTTATTTTTAAATTCAATTTAATCTCACAAAAAAAATATGCAAGCTAAAAAAACTAGATGCTGGTAAATAATCAATTTGAAAGCTTTGACATTTGACCCATTGTTTTAAAAAATGAATGAACAAGAAAAACCACTGTTTTATTTCCTTTGAGGCATGAATAGATAAGTTGTCAGAAACAAAAATGCTCTTATAGCATTGTGGAAAAAAATTATTTTTAAATATTTATAAAGGATTGAGGGTGAAAAAGCTGGAACAGCAGCAGCATTTTGTAAGCTCTATATCATTCATTCAGTGAAATCAGTGTCGTAAATTTTACAGAGAAATATAAATTTCGATGCGGTTAATGGATTATTTGTAAGCTGCCTGCTCGCATGATATATAAATATAAAAAATCTCGAGTAAAAACAGATATTTAAATTTTAATTAAAATACACTATCCGGAACTTGCAATTTTATGTCAACCATTTGCCCTCACTGTCTCACTCGAAAAACATAAATTAAATTTTTTCATCTCTCTCGCTCAGTTACTTTTAGCGTAAAGCGAAATGTAAAGGGGATTTTAATGTCGTGCACAGCAATAGCGTCAGTAGAATGATATTTGTGCACGACAAAGATAACAGACAGATTTTTGCAATAGTGATAAAACTTTTGCAGGCTGTTAAGCGCTCAAAAATATACGAGAGAAAACGCGAAGCAGAAAATTTTCATAAAATTGAAATTAAAATCTACAATTGTGTGTAAATATGCATACATTGAAGCTTTCAAGTTAATTTAACAGACACTCTCTCTCGCAATGAACAAGCAAGAATGTGCAAATAAGAGTTCACTCTTCCTGTAATTAAATTAAAAATGTTTTTCATAGTTTTCTCTTTTAGCATGCGCGTATATTCAATTGATAAACGAAGGATTGATTGGAAATTGTTCATGATGATAAAGATTACAATTTATTATTCAGTTCACTCCTTGAAATTACACTCTTTCACTCTTTTTAAAGTTTTGCAAATATTTCGTGATGAGAAAATTCAATTATCTGCTTGATTTTAGTTAATGAAGTTGCATTTAATTTAATACTATGAATTCTAATCATGTACACTTCTTATTATGTATTTTTCCACATATTCAATTCACTAAAGTAACTTATTAAAATTTCATGAAGATTTCTTTTGTTTACATTGAAAAATTATCCTTCGTTAAAAAGCTTTCGTTGAAAAATTTTCTACTTGAATTGATCATGTTTCGAATCAAGTTGTATTTTATCGAATGTTATAATCAATTGAAATTCAAAATTCACCACCATCAATATATCATAAATTTAAAAATAAGTAAAACTTATGTAAAATTCAAACTGCAATATTATGAAGAAATTTTATAGTACAGAAATAGAACAAGCAGCACCGCTGCTACTATTGTTTGTATTTTGTGTTATGTTAGAGAATAAACTAATCTCATTGAGCATTAATGTAAAGTACACATGTATGATTATAATAGCAATTTGTAAATATTTCATTTCTCAAATGTTAAAAAAATCAGTGAGCTTCTAGGCGGAAGATGATATGCTTGGGATTTTAATTATTTATATTCACAAAGTAGAAGCAGCAGTTCATGAGCTTCCAATTAAATATTTAAAACTCAAAAAAGCATAGCGCGATTTTCTGTGTATTTACTTTTTTTTTAACTTCGCTTGTGTTCTCTTATTTGACATTTCACTTGTCGTTTAATCTTATGCGTATAGATGTGAGAGTAAGAGAGAAGAAGAAGAGTAATGTCTGTATGTTATATGCTGCTCCTCGCATTTATCATTATCATATATATTTGAAATTAATGGATCCTGACAAAGAAAAATAAAATGAATAAAAAGAAAAAGTCGCACATGTTACATGCTAAGCAAAAATAATAGAATATTTCAATACGCGATTTAGCCGTTAAAATTCAAATCCAGGGGGTTGTCTTTTTTGACGAAAAATCCCCTGAACATGCCCCTAAAACTGCTTTTTTGAATGAAAAATTTTAAGAAATCATTGAATATTCTTATTAACTTTGCTTTAAATTATAGTTCATGACTCAATATTTCTTTACAATTAGATAAGGAATGAAAATAATTAGAATTCATAGTAAAATTAAATTTTAAAAGAAATTTTGTAACGGATCAAATTTTATCTGCATGAAATATTCTATTATTTCTTGATGCTAAGGTTGTATGTCATTATATAAGTCTGCTGTGTGGATGTAACATACTTTAAAGGAATTTCTTTAATTCAAATTCTTCATAAGTAAAATATAATTTTCTTTTTTCTCTTTTGTACATTTTCTTAATAAAGGTATTTTTGTTTATCTTTTTATCTTTTCATTATTCAGTGCAGATTAAGAAATAGCATCTCATTACATTATCACTTTAAATTTATATCAATCTTAAATTTGAGATTCATGAGTATTTGAGTAGATAACAAATCATTTCTTTTACAATCTCTTCTATTCTATTACCCATTTTCAATTTAATTTTTCGACAATTAAAACTTTCTTTATGTTTAATTAAAACAAACAGAGTTGTTAAAAAAATAGGCAAAAATTTGTCTGTACAGGCAAAATTTTAAAACTTTCTAGATTCTGGATGTAAACAATTTGACACAAAAATTTAATAGTGAACCATTTGTAACAGTCAAATTTAAATTTTACAATAACGCCTGATTGCTCAGTTGCTTAGTTCTTATTCTTGCTCATTCTTTTATAACTTTACAAGCTTGAAGAAAGATGTGTTCAAAAAGAATAGCCGAAGTCAACTTATTAACGGAGAATCAGTTTTTTAATTGATCCGTAAAGGCTCGAAAAAAGCAAAATTGTCGATTCTTGCTTAAACATATAATTTTAGTAAATAATTTCTTAGTCTTAACCAAAGAAATTTAAATAAATTTTGAATAATTAAGGAGAAATTTTTGCATGTACAGACAAATTGCCTGTTCTAACCAACTCTGAAACAAATTAAAAATTTTCTAGACTAATTTCATTGACTGCCATTAAATAAAATTCTTAACCATTATAATAAATTCACTAAAGCTCTCTTTTTTCTCATTAATTCATAAAAATGTTCTTTTTTTCCTCATTATTATGCCATTCACTGTCTGCTTGTCTATCAGTACTTATATATAAGAAAAATTTATGCTTAAATGATGGAGAACATTGTATGTGTTTGTGTCAATATTTGCATTCATTCATTTTTTTTATTGCTATTTCTCCGTATCATAAAAATTTTCTTCCTCATTTTTATTAAACTTTAAGACAGAGTCCGAAACTGTTTTTCGACTAACTAACTAAATCAACTAAATTTTAGTCAAATAAAATTAAAATTTAGTCAATTCTAAGAAATTTAGTCCGGAATTTTCTAATAATTTCGCCGATTTTGACTAAATTTAGTCCTGCAGTCGGACTATCCAGCCAAAATTTCATATAAAAAACTGCTATTTTCCGGATTTTTTTCTAATTTTTCCTAATATTCAGATTCCGGCCGGGGAACTAGACGAAGAACGGCGACCGAACTTGAAAATATCAGAAAAGTTGTAGTCCGGTCGCCGGACTACGGCTGAAAAAAGTATTTCTCACTGGTTTAGTTTTAATCGACTAAAAATTAGTTAAAATTTAGTTACCCAAAAAACGGTTTCGAATTTTACTTTAGTTCTTGAAAATATTAAATTAAATTTCTTTTTTTTATTCTTAGAGAGCTTCACTGTCCCTTGAGGAACTTTTTTTTTCATTATTGTTTAATCATGAACTGCTTGACAATTGCATTTCACAATTTTATCTTGGGAAATTTAATACAAGTACAATAAATAAATCTTTTGGGAGTTTGTTGCAATAGACAAAAAAATTGTTTTTACAAGATTCCATTGAAAATGACAAATTGAAAAATTCCTTTTAAAGATTTAAAAAATCATGAACCATCAGACTGGTTCGACGCATCATTATCTAAATCAATGGGTAATGGTGGTGAAAGGAAGCGTCTCGGATACGGTGCAATGTTTTTTGCCTTCGACGATGACGATGAAAAACATCCGGTGCTTGCAAAAGGAGCAGAATTTGATGTTGATGACGATGTTGATGTGGTCGATGACAAAGTTAATGGACCATTACTCATAGAACGTGATGCTTTTAGCTTTAGAGATCTCGCATTTCCTCCAGTTGATTGCTGTGGCTGGTCATCAACAATTAGCAGCGATTTTAACTCATAAATGCTGCTCAGTGTTATATCGGGTACAATATTGCCATTTGGATCGACAGGCGCTGGAAAATTCAATGGAATCCACACCGTAGCTAACAAATTGGCCAGTTTACCACCCTTTATTTTATTTCGTGTATTTTTATTTTCGTTTTCAATACAATTTCATTGTTTAATTGAATTTTTTTTCAAATTATGAATTTTGATTTTTTGAGAAAAGAAAAATTTTCCCGATTAATAAAATTCTTCTTAAAACAAACAACATTATGATACAGTAGTGAGGAATTTTATTATTAATACAATGGTGTTAGAATATAAGAAAGATTCTTAAATATTTATCACAGAACAATTTCATAAATATTTTTAATGAATAAATGAGGAAGATGAAATGATGAGCGAGTAAGAGAGAAATTTGTAGGATGAAGGAGATGAAGGAAAAATTAAAAAGTATGAAAACATTTTTATTATCCTGTTATACCCACCATTAAATGTTTCATTGCTATACTTGTGCTGTTTGTGTGTGCATTTTATTTTTATATACTTTTACTCGGAATAAAAAAATAAAGAAGATTCTTATGTAGACTTTAATAACCTTTTTTATGAGCTTTCAATGGATTACTTTTTAAATTTTAATGACTTTATCAATTTTAAAGACTTCAATTCAATTTCAAATTCAACATCTCTAAAGTTCTTTCTAAGTTCTTTTAATATTTATTTTTGACTTGAAAGTCAAGAAATATTTTAATTCAAAAACTATTTTTTGTTTACATTTTTGTAGGTTCAAAAATTTCTGCTATAAAAATTGTAGAGGGCGTTACGAATTGATCGAAGCGCTATCTACAATTTTTATAGCGGAATTTTTCAAAATTTTTCTTCAGTGTTGATATTTTTGTTTTCATAATTTTGTCTACAAATTTAACTAAAAATCTTTTCAAATAAAACAATTTTGTAAAACTTGTTTCCATTAAAAGCTCAAACAAAAAAGTTTAAATGTTTGATTGCTCTATATAGAAATAATATTGATTTTTCAACATTTCTCTTGTCTCTCTCGAGTGCATTAAATTCGTCAAGAGTGATTGATGTGTGTATAATGAATTTCATTCATAATATCAAGAGAGTATAAAATTTGCATAACTTTTCAATTTAATTAATTTGCTTTAATTGTTTGTCTAAAAAGTCGCAATAATTAAATTGATTGTTATTTATTAATATTATGTTGTATGTGTGCTTAAATGAATGAAAAATTGATGAAACTTGATAAAAGCTCATTCACTCACTATTTCTACTGCTGATGATGATGATAAAGTTTCTCGTTTTATAACAGCATTAGTACTCACTAGAAGTTCATTGTATGAATGATTTAAAAAAAGGAATGAAGTGAAAGTTTTTCATTTTGAATGAAATGCACTCGAAAGTATTTTTTAATATTATAACAATGCAAATGAAAACTTTTAAGAATTCTACAATTATTCGTATGATGAGGATAAAAGGAAAAAAGGAAGTTTAAGTCATTAAACTTTATGACTAGGAAAATGAGTCATGATGTATAAAATAATAATTTTATCTTACCTTTATGTCACTTTCAAGCTTGTCACCAATCATGATGCAATTTTGTGGTAAAACACCTAAATAATTGCAAGCCAATTCAAAAATTTTTGGATCAGGTTTTTCACAACCACAATCAGCTGAAACAAGAATACAATCAAAGAGAGCATTCTTGCCCATGTTGAGTCCCAACTTATGAATTTTCTCCCATTGTGCATTGCTTGGACCATTTGTGATGATGACAAGAAGATAATTTTTACGAAGTTGTCTTAACATGTGCACAAGTTCAGTCGGAAGTTCTAAATAGTGATAACGATATTGCAACCATTGTTGATAGATTTCGTAAGATAAGTGTTTGTATTTTGGTGGCAAAGCATTATTCCATAATTCTGAACGCCATTGATCAAGTGACATTGAAATATGGTCTGGACACTTTCTGAATTCTTTCAAAAAGCTTGCTGTGCAAATATCTGCTTCTTCCTTATCCATACCATAGTCTTTACAAAGAATATCGGCAATCTGTGCTCATAAATTTTCATGTTGAGAGATGAGACATATTTTTTGTCGATGAATATAAGAAAAGAGTAAAGAAAGAAAGAAAATGAATGAAAAGTGATTTATTATCCTACAAAATCTGTAAGCTGAAAATTCTCATTAACTCAAATTTAATTGTTTTGTCAACTTTTTTTATCTATTGAATGAATCTTCTTAAGTACTTATTTTATAATGTATTCGTTTAACAGCATACTTGTAAAAACTTGTCAAATTCACAAACTACTGAATTTCTTTGAATGATTGATTAATGAATTTTTTTTGCAAATTGATGATAAATTAGTTGTAGTTAACACATTAAGTAAAATTTAGTGGTTATTAAAAATTTTGAATGAAAATGAGAAGTTGTTAAAGGTTTAAATATTTTACTCAATGTTTTAGTGCTGAGCACCGAAAATATTTTAAAATCGAGTGCTTAGCGATTGAAAACTTATTTTTCTAAGATGGTTTAGTGTTATGGAAAGTTTTGATTTTAATTATAGCTTTTTATCTCATACATATTTTTATATAGATTCGATTCTTTCAATTATTAAATATTTAGTGCTATTTGGTGCTCAGCACTAAAACATTAAATGCCAAACATTGAACTTCAATTATAAAAGTAGAATCTACTTTGTAGCTGCTTTTCAAAAAGTAGGCTGTAACTACATTAGGTTTTTGTTACTGGCTACGGACCAATAGTTTATCAATTCTACACTGAAACATTAAATCAATGAGTGCTCAGCACTAAATATTTAATAATTAGAAGAATCGAAACAATATTTAAATTATGCATGGACAAAAAGCCATAATTAAAACCCAAAACTTTCCACAACACTAAACCATCATTGAAATAATGAATTTTTCGCTTTTGTGTAATATAATTTTCTTTATCAAATTTAATTTTTATCCATTCAAATGATTACATAACGTGAAATAAATATTTGTTAATTTTTTAATACAAAAGTGAAAATTGGCAAAAACAGGAATAAATTACAGTTCTCACTGACATCATTTTCACTCTGATATAATCACAATGTAACGCGTGTACATTTTCATCGTAAATAAATTTCAAATTTTTTACAAAAGAGTGATTTTGGCGAAAATTGTGCAAAAATAGGGAAATAAATTGTCGATTGAGGAAAACAGCTGAGCGAAATTACGTGTCAATTTCAATATTCTATTCATTCTAATGTCTATATATTATGCACCATATCACATAGCGTTGATGTACGACAATTGTAGAAAATTGAGTCATTTATTTTCCTAGCATGCTAAAAAAATTTCACGAAACGCAAATTGGGATGAAAATTTTACATAAAAATTGCTCGCGGATGAATGCAACCAGCAGTAGCATCAACAACAGACAAAAAAATATTTTGAGGAAATTCTAGTAAACTGAAATTTTCCTCACTCATACATGACATGATTCATATATTTTTCGCTCTTCTATAAAAAAATCTCTTCACCTTGTTCTATGTATTTGTATGAGAAAAAGTCAAGACATCATTATATTGTTATTGAAAAAAACATATGACGAATGCATTTCATTTCTATTTTTAAAAATCATTTAAGTTTTGCATAGGAGGTGTTTCTCAGTTTTTCACTTTTCTACTCAAGTCGATCTTATTTTCTTCTTCTCTTACACGTATGATGATGAAATTCATTTTTATGTTTCTTTCTTTCTCTCTTGTCTTGTATTTTTCCTCCATCTATAGAAAAGAGAAAAGTAAACGAAGACAAATTTTTCCTATACAAAGCAAACGAGTGAGCGTGCAATGATGAGAGTAAAATTGATGGCAGAAACCATTTGCTGTATTTTTCATCTTTTTTTATTATTGCATGACGTAATTCTGAAATGTTCATTCATTTCATATATTTTTATAAACAGTACAAAAGTGTGTCGTTAGATTTTTCTCCAAATAAAAAAAAATTCACTCATTTTCCTCCTTCTCCTTCTGTTACCAATTTTTGTTTTTCTCATTTTTTGTTAATTCACGAACAATAATAAAGTATATTAAGTAAGAAGATAAAATTTGATAAAGAAATGCAATAAATTAGTCTCCAAAAAGCTTCTTTCCTAAATCCATGAGTCGATGATTTCGACAGACTCGCAATGCATCGGCTTTTTTTAGCACGCCCGCAACATCCGGATTAGCGTCAATCAGTTGTGTCAAAAAGTCTTCATATGCTGACTTTACATTGGGTGGTAATGTTCCAATGCGAACCTTCTTTAATGTGTCAATTATGCCCTCACACCAGCCTGATTCAATGGCAAATTCCTGTAAAAGAAAATATAAATCAGCATTTTGTGTTGACATCTATGTGAAAAGTAATGTCGTCTTACCGAAATCCATGGAATTTGTTGTATAATGCTGCTCATAGTTTGCATACCAAGAAACCAAAGCTCAGCAATCTCATTCCAAAATTCCTTGTATGTAATTGAGACGACAAGCGCTTGGGGATCATTTGATTCGTCAACAGTATATGCGTCCCATAGAAATCTGATTGTGATTTGAATGTATCGGCAAATTGAGAAGTCATTCTTTTTGACCTTTTTCGATTGCTGCTTCAGAAGTAAAAGACCGAGAACAGCTAAATGACCAAGAACAACTAAATTCTCTGGAGTGTCCTTGAACTCAGGCAAATTGGTGAAAATGAATTTCAGTAAATTATTAAATGTTACACTCTCCTCGACAAACTTAGCTTCAAGTACCGTAATGTTCATGAGTATATTGCAAGCACTAACAATTGCTGAGCGTGAATCTTTCATTGCATCAAGTTGATGTTGTGAGAGCTCTGGATCAGGTTCATTCATTCGTTTCAAACGCTCAGCACGAGGAATTGGTGGTCTTTTATAATGCGCAATTGACCAATGAAACAAGATAAAATCATAAAGAACATCTTCTTCTTGTGCTTTTAAGAAAATCTTTCTACCTTCATCTTCAACAACTAAATGACAAAGTGCTGGCAAAAAGACACGTAGAACATCAATTGGTGCATCCAGAGTATAATTAAAATTCTCTTTATCTTTGTTATCCAAGTAATATTGACGATATTCGTAGAAAGTTTTATTTGACAATTTGAGAATGAAAGGCAAAATTTTATAAACTTGTGCACGCATTGCTGATGTTTCTTGAGCTAACCATGCACTAAGTACACGAATCATAGCACATGTAAATATTTTATTCTTGCCATCAAGATTTTCACTAATTTTGTCGTTTGTCAATTTTGTTAAAACACCAAGCACTGCTGTAAATGCACCTTTCAAGGCCGTATATGTTTGTTGTTTTTCCTTCTGCTCAAAATCAATTTGATCTGATGCCATGAAATTTAATGAATGCTCCAAAATTAGAAAACATGAAGTAATGAGATCAGCATTACTGACAGATTGATTAAAGCTCTTATTATCCATTTGCATACGAACTTCAATAGCAGCGAGTTGTAGAAGTAGTAAGAAAAATTTCTTTGGATCTTCAGCATCTTGCAATGTCCATTCAATGCCAAGAAGTTCAATGATCTGAGCAGTAAGCTTCAATGTCGGATCACGTTGATTTTTTGTTATACGACTTTTTAATATATCGCCGATACCTTTGTATAAAGTTTCTGGCCACATTTCACCTTCTCCACTTTTTCGTATGAGATCGTGACGACAGCTAAAAATTAATGACGTAAGAATGTCGCATAGTTCAAACTTTCGCTCTGTTGTATCAGATTGAAAATCTAGCGAGAGACGTTGTAATAAATCATGAAAAGCTTTTGGATCTGTATCCCATGCAGTTGGACCGAAGCTATTTGCTAATGTCACGAGAATGTTGAGGGCTTCATCTGTCTGAAAACTTTGTTGTAAATAAATTTCCGACCATTTTGTCAAGCCGGCAACTTTCAAGAGCGCCTCACGTCCTTTTTCATATGCAGCGATACTTTGAAGACAACTATATGCTTCGCTTACTACGATGAGACTATCGCTATCGTCTGCTGTTTGAACAATTTCCAAGAAGACTGGTATACTCGAAATCATGTCAGGATGTGTAGCGAGATTTTCATCTTGACAGAAGCACGTTAGAATTGAGAGTGCTACACTTTTGTATACTAATGCTGGGCAATCGTCTGGAACATCATCACTTGTCAACAGTTTCTTTAGAAAATCAAATCCAATTGCCTCGAAGAGTACACGTTTTCCAGCTTGAGTACAATCCTTTGATTTGACCAGCTTTGTTACCATAAATAGAGCAGCAAATTTTTCTGTATCATTTTTTGCTGATTTTAAAATCGCTGCACATTGCTTGATTGGCTCAGATACTTTATCAGCCATCACTCTTTTGCTTAATTAAATTAGTCTAATTTAATCTTTCACTGTTCTTCTTTTTCTATTATTTTTCCTTTGCAAGAATAGCCTCGAATTAAGAATTTTTCTCGACAGCGGTTCACAGAAAACTAAGCAACAATATGTAATTTTCTCACGTTTTGAGTGAGTCTCACTCACAGGAACCGAGTAATCTTATTCCTATTGGTGCGGAGTAACACGAAAATGTTTATTTTTAGAAAATTTCTTTCTTATTCTCTCGCTTTCTCACTTCGATGGATAGAAAAACGCGGCAGTAAGAGCTACACACAATTGAAAGTGAAGACACTCACAGAAGAGAGCAAAAATATTATTAGTATGCAAGAATCTATCTTTTCGCTCGCTCAATGAATGAAATAAACACACGATTCTAATTCTGGAGATGATTACACTTTTTTAGCGCATTTTTTGGTAACAACAACGTAGTTTAAATATTCACCTTATTCGGTTGCTTTGAGATCTCAAAAACAATAATAAATTGAGATTTCCGGTTTTTTGTCTTTGGTTTGTGCTGCCGAGTTAAATTTTTTAATAAAAAGTTGTCATTTATTATAAAACTCGACAATTTTTGAATTAAGTTTTTAAAATGTAAACAAAAGTTTTTTTGCAGCGACGCGTTTAAAGCTTCATTTCAAATTTAACTAAACAGTTATTTTAACACAAACAGAATCTGCTTTAAAGAATAAATTTTAAAATCTAAAACTGCTTGTAAAAATTAATTTGATATTTGTCAATAAACATTGATTTGTGACAACTAAAATGCGCTTAAATACTCCAATCAATTACAATCTTTTTCACTGTTTTTCTCTCTTCGTCAATGTCGTTTACAATCGTATGTTCGTTCACATTTGACTTGCTTCTTTTCGTTCCAACGCCAAATTTACATCGATTACGACACGCTAATCTATAATTTACATCTAATAATTATGAGTTTTTAATTTCTTTGGCAACTTTTTTTCATTCACTTGTTCAAGCGGCAAATGTTTATATTAACCATGCCAGATTTTTATATTTTTCGATTTTCACATGTTTTCGCTCATGATTAATCGTGATGTTTTGATTGCACACTTTTTCTCTTGTGAATGAAGGTTTTACAAACGTTTAAATGATTATTTCTCTCTATTTTGCGCTGTATTTACGATTTTAAATAATTTTCTTAGTATGAATAAAAACTTTGTAAACAACAACAACACATTCGATGTTTTACTATGTTTTTCTATGTTAGCGCATTTTCGCATTTAATTTGAATTCATTTTGTTCAATTTAAATTATAAATAATTATTCATTTAGAATATTTAGATTTATTATTTAGATTAAGTTTTAGCATATTATAAACATTTAATAAAATTATCTTCATTTACAATGACTACAAATGTGTTTCATAAAAAATGCGCTAAAATATTTTGAGCAACAGCAATTGTTTTCAAAAATTTTTATTTTTTTTCATAAATTTTCCTTTTCTTCTAAGAAATCATTGCGTCACACAATTTTCCTTATAGAAATTTCTTTGTCCTGAGGATTCTAGATTATTTTAAATTATTTTCAACAAATGACAATAAATGATTACTGAGTTAATGAGACTTAAATAGAAATTTCAAAATTTTATAAAATTTTCACTAAAATCAAATATTGACAAATTTGAAAGGATATTAAATAGTTTATTCACATACCTTTTTGCATGTCTTTACATCAGAAATTCTTGTGGATATAAGAGTATTATCCATATCAAAAAATATAGCTTTGATTTTGCTGCTAAATTGAACATGATTTCGTCCATATAATTTACTTGTAGCCATATAATAAATTTCACTATTCACTGAATAAATTTGAAAATTGATAAGATAATGATAACATAAAACACGTGCGAATTATTTGAAGAAGCCTCAAAATACAAGTATTTTTTTTTTATTTTAAGCTCTCCTTCATGAGATGTTTCATAAACTTTTTTGTAGACTTGCTATTTCATCGCGCATATTCACATTTCATCGAATGATATTTTAGCGGGAAAATTTAAATTTGTTAGCTAAATTAAAGAAAAATTTAAAGATCATAGCAGAACCCGAAGTAGACTAAAAATTTGAATGATAAGTCGACTTCAGGCTTTGGATCATAGCATAAAATGAGAAAAGTTCAAAAGCAAACTAAAAATTTTTTCAATTAAAATTATCGCGAAATTTGTTCATATATACTCATTGAAGCGTGATAATGTTCTCGTTTCATGGGATAAATAGATAAATTCAACTATTACATATTATATTCAACCATATAAACGTTTAAGGTATAAATGAGAAAAAAAGGAGAAGTTAAATATTATTTTATTCATATATGTGAACAGTAATAACTCGCTCATATGTGCATACACTCCATTCTGCATTTTCCCATGTGTATGCACATGAACGCGTGCTGATGAAATCATTTAAATACAGAAAAATGAGTAAAAGAATAGAGAGAGTAGCAGCAGTAATTTTAGTATGATATCTAGGGTAGAAAGAAAAAAAGTTTCACGAAAGTATAATATTTCATTTCTGCAATTCAACTATTTTTTGCTTACTCGTGTGGTATGCTCGTCGAGGAAAAGAAAATTTTCATTCCAAACTTTACGACAATAATAATCTTCACCTGTGACTGTGTTCACATGCTCAAGAAACTCATGTGAAAATTAACACTTTGCTACACGTGTAAACAGCTGGAGTGGAGAAATAGATGATGAATTAGTGGTAAAGAGAGAGGAAAAAGTTTTTTAAAAAATTGTTTCTTGCACGAAAATTACAATTTAAATAATTTTTTATGTGCACATGTTGTAAAAGTTAATATTTCAATTAAAAAGCAATTCTGTATTTTTTATTTACATTTAATGTACTAAAGAGCTTTTCATAATGTACAACAATAGCAATTAATAGTTGTTACTATGCGATGTTGTTAAGCGCATTTAATTTACAAAACAATAGAGAAATAGGAAGAGTTGAGTCTGGAGTATAGAAAATGTTGGAAAATTAATTAATAGGGATTTAAGAGCGAGAAAATAAAACTTTTCGTAAATTGGATGAGAGTGCAAAAAAGTTTGTTGATGAAGATTCATTTTATTGACACTTTTTGTGTTGTTTTTAACTTTTTGAAGAATAAATTTTTTTCTCTCTTTAAATTGACACTTGAAATGCTTAAAAAGCGTTGAATAAACATGTTGTTGATAAGAAGCTGAGTTGCGTGAGAAATTCAACCCCATTCAACACAATAGTTTTATGGAACTCATCAATGTTAGTTGCACGAAACTACTTTTGCTAATTGTATGTAAATGCATAATTCTGTCTGCTATGTTTCATTAAAATAATACAATTATTTACATAATGAACTCCCTACTAACACTAAACAGTCATTTATTACATTTAGTCTGCTTTTAATCACTTTAATTAAATACCACGAAAGTACAAGAGAAAGAAATTAATAATAAATTTTCTTTGGCATTATTAGCGTGCAAAAAAAAAGAACTTGCCATAATAATTCATTTTTACAAACAGCAGAAAATATGCTTATGCTACTAATTTTAGAATTAAAATTTCAATTGAACAATTTATTGACTTGAGCAATTTGTAGCTGTAGGGTGCTATAAATGATATTTCAAAAATTTTATTTCATCAATGTTTTTAGCAATTAGCATTTCATTCTACAACAAAATTAATCTTTTTCTCACCATCAAAAAAATTTTCCTTTTTATTGATTCAAATGACAAGCAAAAAAAAAGTTGAAGAACTTTTCTTCCCTTGTGATTTCTATTTTCAACTTTTTATGGTCTAGAACTTTTTTTTTGCTTGTTTTAAAACAAAGAACCACAAGAAAGTGTAAAAATTGTGGAGAATATTTTTCATTTTCTTTTATTATTATGATATATGCGGGAAAACCATATTCTCTTTTTCCCTTAAGCTTTATAAATGTTTTATGAGAATCTTTTTTATGAATAAAAATTGTATTCCTACTTATGTATGTTATAAAAGTTAGTGACAAAATGAAGTTTGTCTTTATATAGAGAAAAATGATACTTAGTTTCAATGACTGAGAACACTTTCAAACATTTTTGTTTCCAACTTAATCCCAAATTTTAAACTAGCCATATTTAGGTAGATATTTTAATCTTTGTGGTTTCACTCGAAATCTTGATTGTTGGATTTTTCAAAATTAAATGTGATTTTCACACCTCTTTTCGAAACACATTTTCGACAAAAATTTTGAAATAAAAAAACAGAATAATTCAAGTCTAAAGCTGCAATTATGAGAAATAAAACCTCTATTAGTTTATTAATAACTTCTTTTATATCGAGAAACATTAATAATCAGCCAAATGTTGTTATTTAAGTTTTTTGTTAACAAACTTTTTGAAGTTTAAATGTTTTCGAATAATCGTAGTTGTAAGCCGCCGGGCTTTTTTTCAAAAAAAAGCTCATAACGGTCGTGTAAAACTACCAAGTTTTTAATGAACAATCACTTGTTACCTTATAAAAGCAAAGAATCAATCTTGAAAAGAAAAGATTATGGTAGGAAAATCCCAGACGTAGACACACCTTGCTCTTTGTTGCTCTCTTTTGCTCTTTTTTGTACTCTGATACTAAATTGTCCAGAACAAATTATCAAAGCCCTGGTGTGCAGTCACAAAAACAGCAAAAAAATCATCAAAGATCAACAAAAAGTAAGAAATTTAGTCACGAATTTTCTAATATTTTCCCCGATCTGGACTAAATTTAGTCCGGCTGCCGAACTAGACGAAAGACGGCAAATGGGATCAGCAAAGAAT
>JACWBX010003728.1:78344-89811 GCA_014622435.1 Polypedilum pembai
TTCATTACATTTGTTAAAGTAATCGTTGTTCACATAAAGTAGCATTAACAAAAATTGATTGTGACTCATTTTTAACACAATTTTGTTGAAAAATATTAATTTCGGGTTTCTGACAGTCTGCGACCTTTTTTTTATTCTTCGTAATCAGAAAAGTAAATAGAAAACTTTCCTTTGGAAAATCAAAAAACACACACATGTTGTCCATATGCGAGGACGATATTAAGAATTTTTTGGTCATAAATTATAATGGAATAACAAAATGTCTGACTTTAATCTCATAAGAAGCTTTCAAAGTTGAAACATGGCAAAAATGAAAATTTTACATAATTTTAATAAAAGTTTGAAGCAATACATGTCATGACATAAAGTAAAAATAACAAATGTTCAGCTTCATTAAAAATTCTTCTTTATCTTTTTTGCTCTTTCCTTAATTTCTCAAATCAAAGCAGAGAAAAACTATTGACAAAAAAAAATATCATTGTTGCAACATTAAAAACAAAAACTTTTTTATTTTACTCAAAGGGATAGACACTTAGGTAGAGAAATTTATTTTTATTATTTTGTTATAAAAAAGGAACAAAAATAGAATAAATTTCTCCTGGAAGTTTCAATCGAATTTTTGTCCGTTGAGAAAAATTTCAAATGTTCGAAATTTTGACCGTTATAAAATTACAAATGGTCGAAAAGATTTTGAATTTTCAAAATTCGTTTTCGAAACGTGTTTTTGAAAATAATTTTTAAAATAAAATGAAAATAATTCAAATTTTAAGCTGAATTAAGTCTATATTAATTTAATAATAACCTCTTTTACAATGAGGATCATTAATAATTAACAAAATGATGTTATTTAAGCTGTTTTTGTTAACAAACTTTTTCAAGTTTGAATAATTTCGAAAAATCATAGTTGCATGACGCGGACTTTTTCGGGATTCCCTAACGGTCGATTGAAACTACCAGGAAATTTCTGTTTTTCTATTTTTGTTTTTTTTTTAAAGGATTCTTTTGCCTAAATATCCATTCCCTCAATTTTTGTAAAAGAAGTGATTGAGAAAAGAATCTCTAAGTCTCAAAAGAAATGACTTGAAGTTTGAAGCAATCTCACAAGGGTCTTCACAATATAAATCCATTACTCAATAAATCATTTTTTTTTTTGAAACGTCATACTTACATTTTCAATTTATTTTATTGAATATAATTCTTATGAATCACTGTCGAAGGATGTCGATAAAAGCTATGAAACTAAAATTTCATTCTTTCAAACTATCTTTGAGCTTTATTTTGAGACCATCAGTTTTTGTTGTACAGCATGTGATTGATTCAGATTTAAAATTGAGAGAAAGAGAGTGGATGAGATCTTTTCTTCATTGATTGTAGTGGCATTAATGCAAAATTGAATGGAAATTTATTTATTGATTGCTTAACAAATTTATCTGACTGACGTCAATTTATTTTGAATTGAATGAAAATGTATATTCTTCTCTATGGAAATGTAGCAACTGATATCGATATTGTTCAACATTTGATTGGAGTAAATTTCATTCAAAACCAAAAAGATGAAATATAGACAAACAGTAGCATTTTCTGAAATCTATTAAAAGAAAAGAAATCAAAGATAAAGAAAGAAATACAGATAAATAATATCAAAACTATGCACTTTTAGATGTTGAGTTATCAAATGAAAATATCACTCCTGAACATTTAAAATTGTATAAAAGCAAAGTGTGATTATTTGTGATTATCTACTAAAATCACGTTTGCTTTCATAGCTCGTATAAAAGATTTCTAAAAATACGTTTCAATCTTGTACTAGCAAAAAATTCCATTTAACAGGATTATCAGGAATGCTAAGGATGAATTTTATACCAAGTAAAGCTCATCAATAATTGAAAGGTATAGAAGAATATTATGTTAGACTAGCGCTTTCAGCTCTTTTTTATCGAAACATTTGTAAATCACAAACGCGAATTATTGAGAATTAAAATGGATAAAAATTATATAAATGAGCATTGAAACACTCAATAAATAAGCGTTGAACACTAAAAATTTCAAAGACTAAGAATTAATGTTGAAATATTCAAAGATTAATGCTGAGCACTTAAACACTTTGTGCTGAGCATTGAAACACTCAAATACTTAATGCTGAGCACTAAACACTAAAAATGTTTATGTTGAGCATCAAAACATTCAAAAAGAACTTTAAAATAGATATTAAACAATGAGTTGAAAGCAAATGGCAGTAACTGGTAGCTTCAGCCATCAGACAACTATATCTATTGATTTTTATAGGGACTGAAAGATTTATAAGACTTTTGTGAAATGTAAAAAATATGTAAAAGTAGAAATGTGTGCCTGAGAAAATGTCCCTAATGCTACTTTCATGTTATTCAACTCTTCTTCATTGACTATGTTAGCATCCTAATTTTTCACTTGTGTGTGATTTCTATAATTTATAGAAAAATGTAGACGTCAGAAGAAATTTAAAAAAGCGTCACAAAATCGTTATTCACCCCATATGTTAACATTCACAAGCGACAAGGTCGTATATGCTCGTTCGCTTTCACTATCGAAGCATATTTTTCCTTACAAAAGAGAAATGGATTAAAAAGAAAACCTTAAATTCATCTTACTATTCAGAACAATAAACTAATTTTTCTTCTTTTGTCACTCACATACTTGTTCATCAATAAGCTGCCCCTTTTTCACTCTCTCTCTCTTCACAGAATGACATGGAATGTAGGTCAAGTAAAGAGAGAAATTTTTTCCCAACTTTTTCTTTTGTAAGCTGATAATAAACTATGTAAAAAGGTACTTTTAATACGGAAATGATGATGATGTGCTACACCTTTATTTCTCTTTCTCTTATGTGTAAATAAGTTTGTCTTTCTCTTCAACCTGTTATGTAAATTTCTATCAAGAAATAAAAATTTGAATTTAAAATCGCGAAAATTTCTAATTAAATCAACGAAAGCACGTAGAACATGTATGTGCGTGTTACTATGGCAATGTCTCATTAATGGAGCGCATCACTCTGTCGTAAAAGTCATATTTATGTGCGATGGCATAAGCGAAAAATAATATTTACGTCAACATTTGTTTATGATTTATTTTTGGAGAAGAAGGCGAAACGAAAGTTTGTTGTAAGAGCTTTCAATGTCTCATTTCTGTCATACTTAGTGCTCATCTATGAAAGGGAAATATTTTTTGATATCATCATGTAGATTATTTATACAACTATGTGTGACGCACTAAAAACTTCAGTTTTAATACTATGTAACGTTTTTGTTCAAATATGTCAAATATTCTTGTCATAAAATTACACATATTGAGCCTTTTTGTGCCGTTGTTGATGCTTTTGTTACTGATATAAGGTTAACAACCTTGTCTATTTTCTCATTTGCAGGTTGTGTCCTTTAATTTCTTACTAGAAAGAAATCTACATAAACTCATGAAATTAAATTAAAAAATACAAAAAAATCATTCTTCTTCAGACACTCTTAAGAAAATATTTTCATTTTCTTTCTTTCTTCTCTAACAACAAAAACTCTCGAATTTTTCTCTTCAAACAACAAATTTTGATGTTTCTTTGGAAAAATATGAAAAATTCTATTCTATGTAAGAATTTTAATTTTATTCATAAGAAACAATACTGAAAAACTTTTCTAGAAAGAAAAAAATGTAATTTCATCTCTTTTTCACCTCAAATTTCTATAATGTTTATGTAAGCGAAACCTTTCAAAGTTGAAGAAAAAGAGCATAAAAGTCTTGCGAGCCACAAACGCAAAAAAAAGAAATGAAAACTTTTCAACAAGCTAAAGGGATTTTATACTTTTGCTCTTTCTTCATTATTCTTGTACTCACAGGAAAGCAATAGCTCTTCAAATATAAGCATAAATTGAGAAAGATGTGTTTTTTTTTGTGAGTTTTGCTAAAGTAAATTCTATCAAAAGGGCATTCACTTTACTCAGTTGAAGTTAACGAAGCAATAGCATGTCTTTGTTTAATTAATTTTGTTGTTGATTTAACTGCTCATGACAGGAGTTGCTTACCTAGAGATAGAATTTATTATTTACTTTTGGTTATGAGATTTTTGAATGTGTGTAAATTCATATAAATTATTTGTCTATGTTCTAACTACTTATTACTCATAAATATTTCATTTAACCAAAAAATGGGTAATTTAAACCTTCTAAAAATTTAATGAATCCAACTAATTTTCCTTCCATAATAAATGATCAAAGTGAAGGTGAAACGAGGAAAAATCGATTAGACAAGCAGCTTAACACAAACAACCACTCCTCTTGAGGCAGAAAAATAATTGATAATTAATCCTTGATATAGAAAAAAAATTAATGAAAGTCACTACCATGGATCAGTTGACTTTAGCGCATTTTTGTCGCCAAGATCAGTGACATTGCCGATTACAAAATAAAAGAATTAGTTCATTCTTCATTTTATCAATCAGTATCAGAGAAGACAAATTTTGATTTAAAGCTCTTGAATTCGAACATTTAGGGGCTTATAATGAGTTAATAGCACTTGTAATTAAAAACTTGATTATTGTTTTTGATTGATCCAAATATTCCATGAATTGTAGTTCCAGCATTCGTAACTGACTCACGTAGAAAGTAAAACCTTGTGTCGAATAAAAGAATCATGTATGCTTCGAGTTCATAACTGAATTTCAATTTCAAATCAATTTATTTTTTTTACTTTCCGATTTCGAATTAAATAAAATAGAACCAATTTGATTCAATAAAAATTAAAAGTAAAACTGTTTTCTATACAAAAATATGTTAAAAAATTTGTTGAATAAAAAATAAAGGTCGAGTTGAACTTAAATTTAAAAAGATGCGAAAAACGCGGCGATGAAAAATCTTAGTAGTCGCCGCAAAAAGTTTTGTTTACAATTTTTAATATGAAAATTTTATTTCTCAATTACTCGAGTAATACAATCAATGACAGCTTTTTAACTAAGCAATAAGCTAGTAACTCTATAGCACAAATCAAATGCAAAAAACCATAAGCCGCTAGCTATTATAATTTTCGAGATCTCGCGCCTCACCAAACAGCCAGCCAGCCAGCCGAACAAAGTGAAATTATAAGCTGCATTTACTATACAAAAATACGCTTAAAAGTGAAACTTTTAATAGGATAAACGAAAACAAAAAAATAGTTGTGTCATGCATTACTTCTTACCAGTAACAGCTGCAGATTTTGTTTTTTTTTTTTTTTTTAAATTAATTAAAATTCATTGTGCAGTGTTATAAATAAAAAAATTTTTAATTATCTTCTTACATCTCTCAGAATTCATCATTATTAATTAAAAATGCATAAAGCTCTTTTTGTACTAAAACATTCGAGAGAGTGAAAATTTTTCATTCTCTCAAATTTTCTTTCACTCTCTCGTGTACAAAAAAGAACGGAAAAATTTAGTTGTCGATTTTTCATACAAAATGAGAAAAGCACAAGAGAAAATTTCATCAGTTTTACTTCGATCGTTCACGTGTCTAAACCAGTTGAGACGTGTCGTGCTGTGGTTAGAAATAATTTTTTTAATTTATTAAAATAAATTTTTTATTCTCATGAGTGAATCATCATCCCTTTAATTTATTTTACTTCATTTATGAAATGTTTGCAAGGACTGTGGAATGAATAATAAAATAAATCTTCTTGTGCTATAAAAGATTGTGAACTGTAACTTTGAACTTTTTTTATTTTATTTAATGGTGAAAAAATATATCTTTGAATAGATAGATATTTCAAAAGAAAGCTACAATAAAAAAAGTGAATAAAGTTTCTTTTTTTGTGCATTTTACTGAATGATATAGTTTGGAAAATAAATTTCATGAAAGAAATGAAAGGAGGAAAAAACTTATTTTTTTTTTTACAATCTTCACTTGGCATTTTCGAGAGGGGAAAGGAAGGAATGATAATGAGTTTTTCGTACTTTCATTGCATTACCGAAGAGAAGATAGACATGAGAAAAAGGAATTTATTACGTGAATAAGAGAAAAGAGAAAAAAGCAAAGAGAAGAAAACTAATTTTGGGATTTTTTTTATCATACACATCTTAGTTTGCAAGAATAAAAATATTCGCAAGTTTTTGAGCAAGAAAATTTTTCCTTGAAAAATAAATATGTTGGAAAAAAAGCTTGTTTAAGTAAGCTCAAAAGGAGAAGAGATTAAAATAAAATCGTCTTATTTTTTAGAAAATTGAAATACTTCTAGAATTAGAATTTCTTCTCTTTTTTAAGATTAAATAATTTTAAAATAATTTTTCAAGTACCAAAGGAAGAAAAATTTTTCTTTCTCTTCTTAACAAAATTATTCAACAACATGCTTTGTGAAGCAAAAAAGATGTGGACTAAGAATTTATATGTCAGCAAATATTGTTATAACGAAAGAATTTTTCTCTCTTTCTTTTCCTGGCCAGATGGGAGCGCAAAAAAAAAATGATAAATGCGTTAAACGAATTTAAATTACCAGCAAGTTTCTATCTGATAAATTTTTACACTGAGATTTACGTATAATTTATTCAAAGTGTAAGAATGAAAAAAAGTCTATCGCCCTTCATACCAGAGATCGAAGTCGACTAAAGACTTGTATATAAGTCGAGTAAATTTTGTCGAATTAGCATAAATTTTTTTAGTCGACTTCGAGCTCTGCTTCATACTTTTCCATCATTGTATCAAGTCAAAATTTAAAGAAGGCAATAAAAAAATTGAAAAAGCTTTTTCATGTACGGCGGCAATGAAATGAGTGTTCAAGCGAGAATTGTTGAAATATTGATGGAATAAAAAGCTTACTTGTAATGTTTTGCTAAAAATATACTCGCAGACACATACAATGTACTATATTTATTTGAAAAGTAATCGACAAAAAGGTAAACGGCGAAAAAATCGATGAATTTTAAAACATTGAACTCTTATGAACTGTGCCACACATTTTCTCTTATTCACTTTGTTTTCCATCTCATGAAATCATCTTCTCGACTTGTTTATATTCTACTCTCTCTCTCTTTTTTTACTTCGAATTTCATTTTCCTCAATAACCACAAGTTACAGTAGGAAAATTTTTGTTATTGATGTAAACACTAGAGTCAAGGTTTGCGAATATTTTATTTTTTCATTTTATATGAAAATTTTATAAACAAAAGGTTCTTCAAAATAAAAAGTTCTCAAAGCAGGAAAATAATATTGTGAAAATAAATAATAAACTACACAGAGAAAAAAAGTTTTTTCTACTGACATAAAGTTTGTGTTAATAAAGTATAGATATGAGTAGGGCTTAGAAACCGAGCAGAAAAAGAGACATTTTGACATGTATTCGTCCGAAAGGGAATCGAATCCGCATCTCCTGATTTCCTGTCAATTACTCTTTCACTAAGCTATCGGCGGACATCTCAAAGTATGGCAGATTGCTAATTTAAACCTCTTTTACTGCTCTTATAATGAGTTATCGTTGTAACCGAATTCTATAGAATCCAACAGTAGGTATTTTTATTATTGTTAAACAACAGCTGTTTTTGGCCACAAATAAAAAACAGTAAACAGCTCTTTTCTACAGATTTTTCTCAAGCAAAAACTAATTTTATTCAAAAAATTTTAAAAAATTCTCTTTTTGAAGGTTTATTAATTGTAATATCGTAAAAATATCAAATTTTTGTTTTTTAAAGTATCTTTATTCACTTTAATTCAACGGTCATTTCAGATTTAAATTTCAATCGAAGCGCCATCTAGAAAATTTCGAGAAATATTTTTTCAAAATTATTATTTCTCTACTTAACTCAAGCTTAGAGTAAAATAACAGAACATAAATGATTTCAAAATGCAAATTTGGCCAAAATATTTTTAATTTTTCAAAAAAACAAGTGAAAAATTTTGAAAACAGCAGATAACAGCTTGAGTGTGAAAAACCCTACCATAGGTAGTCATGAGTCCTAACTAGTCTTAATAAGCAAACTTTATTAGACTCATAAAACTTTTTATGTCTCTTTTTATTTTCTAACAGTCATAAAGTTTTTATGAGTTCAATATGAGTTTGCTTTTTAGGACTCATAACTATGCTTTATTGGCACAAACTTTATGCCAATTAAAAACTTTTTTTTCTCTCTGTAGCTACTTAAAACTACAATGAATGAGTCAAGTAATATTGATATCAACAACATTATAGTCCATTAGTGAGAAAGTGATAACGTTAACAATGAAAATCTATTTTTTAATACATACACACACATTTTCTCCATCAATCTTTATTTGCCACTGGATGTCGGTGAATATTAACTGTTTTTATTATTATTAACTTATGTTTATTGTGGGTATATAAAAGATAATAAATCAATTTAATAAATTAACGAACCATATTCACATTCATTCTACTGTCAGATCCAATTCATTTTGATGAAAAATACTTTAGGTTGGAAGTTTTTGATCAGTTTAATTATTGAAAAGCATTCATGAAGCGTAAATTTTTCTCATATGTGTTTAATTCAAAAACAAAAGCGTAAAAGACAGCGTAACAACGCAATAAAAAAATCCTCAAAGCCATTATCTCGACGATCTAGACAGAAGGAAGCCGCAGGAAAGTTTTATTTTGTAACATGGGAGTTTTCTCCAATTAAGTGATTTTCAACCGACCACTCCTACATATGTTTGAGCTTGCTTAAAACACATTTGCAAATGTGTATTTTAGCACAAAATTTTTTATTATTATTGAATGAAAAGAAAGAAACATTCGAAACAAAAAATTACCTCATCGTTTTCTGGTGAGACTTAAACCATTTATTCTAATTTTCTTTCTCTTTTATTTGTTCATTGAAAGAGAGAAAGAAAAAAATTGCACGAGAAAAGTTTAAGCTTTTTATGTTTATACACATTTATAGCAAAATCCTTTTAATCGTTTTTTATGGAAATTTAATCCGAATTATTGTATGTGATGAAATTTTTCTCTTCTTGCAACTCTTCTATCTATCTACCACCACCATACTGACATATATAGATGATTTTTTAATCTTATTTAAACATTAAAGAACAAAGAAATCATCTGTGCCATGCAGAGCATGAAAATTGAATTTAGTTCCAACAGGCTTTCGCATCAGCTACTAACTTGAGTTTCATTAAATTTGAATGTTACTAAGAGAATTTAATAAGGATAATTCCTCTGCTTATGAGCACCCACGTGCCGTTATCTCATCTATTTTATTCACTTATTCAGCTACTTATACACATTTTAATAGAGCTTACAAGTGCGGAAGTAACTAAAACACAAAAGAAAATATTTCTTAAATACCTTTCAGTAATAATTTCATGAGATATAAATTGACAACAACATTTTCCAGAACTCATATCATAATATTTAATGAAAATCCTATTTAAACAAAAACACACTTACATTTTAATTGAAAACAACATGAGAAGAAGAAATCTTTGATGACAATCATTTTTTCTCATTTTCTTTTTGTTTCTTTCTCTCAAGTGCTTTATTTTGTTCTTTTCATTGTCAATTATTTATTGTTTAATTGACGGTGATAATAATAACGAAAAAAGTCCCGTAAAGTCATTATAAAACAAATAAAAGAATATTTCTGGGTTGAGTTCATTTATGAACAACTTTTTTTACCACTTTTCGTTTATTTTACTAACTTGGTAACTCAATAAAATTGATTTTTCAATAAACAATAAATTTTAACAAGCAATTTAAAGAATTAATTTTATTTGTTTACACTACAAATTTATTTTTCGTTAAAAAAAGCTTTTCGTTAAAAATTTGAATTTTAACGACTTATTTACCAACAAAAATTTTCTTATTTCTTCTTAAAAATTTATTTGTTAAATTATTTGAGATGATTTCAGTGTTGCGCACAAGTAACAGTGGTTTTCATCATAGCTTGTGGCAGTTGACAATAAATTGAGAGGAAAAAACCAATTTTTCATGAAAATACATTTTAATTGCATTCATGCCCACATTATTTTCAACTTCTGTTGATTTAATGCAGCAACAATGAGCGTTCATTCATTAATTGAAATTCACGAGAATTGCGAATAACAAATATATGGATAAAAAAAAGTTTTCCATTAATACGAAATTGAAAATGCATGTTCGTGGGTGTTCTATGGCATGAGAGATCGTTAGTTGTGACATAATGATGATACGAGGGGGATCAAATACAATTTGACATATGTGTGCGATGAAATTTACATAAAACATTTCTCGAGTCTGCAATAAAATCGACCCACACAATG
The DNA here is from genome assembly GCA_014622435.1 of Polypedilum pembai. Classification (NCBI taxonomy): domain Eukaryota; kingdom Metazoa; phylum Arthropoda; class Insecta; order Diptera; family Chironomidae; genus Polypedilum; species Polypedilum pembai. The sequence goes on from JACWBX010003728.1 coordinate 88,586, forward strand.
CTTGAAAACAAAACATGTTATATGCATAAAAAAGTTTTCATTCATTTACATATGTTGGGTCATGCAATAACACACGTTTGTAAATTTTCTGCATAAACAACTTGTGGACCAAAACCAACGGTAAACCTCATGAAAGACATTTGTATGAATGATGGTAAAAGTTCCTGTTATTCGAATTAGGGCTGTATCATACAATTTAAAGACAATAAAACAAAAAACAATTTGCTCTCTCGTGTTGTCATTCGTTATAAAATTATTTCAACATCACTCTTAGCAGAAGAATTGAAGAAAGTTTTCTGCTATACAAAAATGATATCGTGCAAACTCGAAGAAATTCAATGGTAATGAAATGTTGATTCACGTATATTGAACTTTTAGCGTCGCTCATAAATCAGAATAAGAATGTTGGTAAAGTTTTTCATGAATTTGTTTGAAACATAAACAGCTTTCGGTTGTGATGATATAAATACAAGAAGAAAACAATCAGTTGACAATTCGATTCGATTGACTGACAAGTTTTTCTTTTTTTATGCTGTCAATTTGAGAAAGGAGAAGGAAAAATTGGAATGTGATGAATTTGTGCTATGCAATTTCTTCTTTTCATAAAAGTCATGAATTGGCAACAAGAAATTTCCATTTTTGTTTATATATTTCTTAATTGAAATGACTTAATCAAGAGATGGTTGTAGAATTCGGTTTTACGAATTCGTCTATGTAGACAATATTTACGCGTAGATTGTAGACAAGTTTTTTCGTCTACATAGACAATGTCTACATGTCTACAATAACAACATAAACAGAAACAAAATTTTGTAAAATGAAAAATTTATTTATAACTTTTCTCGTTTCCAAGCTCTGTAATTTTATGAAGGTGATGTGTATTGAACTGAAAAAAGATCTATAGATAGCTTGTGGAGGTGGCATTAACTCTGTCTATGCGACGATTCAACAACCAGATTGAGTGATTTGATAAGATTGAAGTGCAAAAAAGACCTTCGGTAAATTCCAAGTAGGAGGATAAAAAAATTTCTTTCAAACATTTTAAATAACCTTCAAATTACAAAATCCTATCGAGAAAAAGACAAATTTCAAGTTTAATTTACAGTAATGTCAAAAGTCTTCAATATTTCCCCCATTAAATCAAAGTCATTTATGTCATCATCAAAATTCAACCCTCTCTTTACTTTTCATATAAAAAATTTGAATACCTCACTTCAGAGTGTAAT